>JAXRJS010000051.1:0-157500 GCA_037127375.1 Dione juno
AGCCTCCTTGAGGATAACCTCCCTGAGGATATCCGCCGGCTTGCTGATCTGGAATTTAAAAAAATAATTCAATATTTTTCGTTATAAAATGCATTCTCAATGGCCATCCATTGAGAATGTAAGTAAGTTATTACGATTTATCTCTTAAATTTACATTATATATATTAGAACTATGGGTAAACAAATTAAAAAGAAGAAAAATATGTAAATTGACAGTTATCTATTTAATCTGTCCTCTATAAATGGAGTTTGTTACTAATGAGTATTTATATATCTAGATACTAGATACTTATATTACAATCGATATTAATGATTTATATGGACTGTGGTTAATATTTACATACTCAGACTAGACAGCTATGTAAGGATTATTGTAGTAGAACATCGGGAGTATAATTAACAGTATTATTTGTACGTGAAAATGCTTTTTGAAGAATGAAGTAATTAACTTCATAATTCTAAATTATATGTTTTGCTTCACCTAACTTATTTTTTTGGTCACCAAACGTTTGTTTACCTAACACTACGGTCCCTACACAATTCCTTCATTGTTATTAACGTACTCTTATACTTATGTATATCTCAAGAGGGATCCTCATACATTCTAGGTGACTATCCTCCATTATTAACGATACTGATATTGGTCCTCCGTTATCTGTAGTTTACCTTAGCATTCATTAAAGCTGACTCAAAAGCTGGACTTCATAGCCAACCATGGCTTTGATGGCATAGAATGAGTAATAAATTATACATCATATTGATCTAGCAACATGGAAAAGTGTAATAAATCACTATTGCGATTTGGATTTGACCTTTATAAATTATACCAAATTGCGAGGCTATGATAATATACCACCTATGATGTGTGATTGTTTCCGGAACTCTAGTCTTGTAACACAATTTTTTAACTTTATCTTGTAACATAACCTTTGCTTTACACTAGATATATTCTGTCTATTCGTTACATGCGACGAAAAATGTGCTTTAAACAGATTCAATAATCGATGTGTTGAGTAATGAAGTAGAAATGCACTTTGCATTTTCAAATGTCATACCTAACTACAATAGGAAAAAAATTGAGCCCAAGTATGTTACGTCATTTAATGTAATATTGTTGCAATAATTAATAAAAATAAAAAAAAATACGTCTCAATTTTATATTGGAAATTGGATGGATTTTTTACATACGGGTATCAAATCACAAACAATTGCATATATATTAGTTGTATTATATAATAGAGACAGTGTTATTGTAAAATTTAAATATCATTAGCTAACATTAAATTATGTACATATGGAAATTAAATAATTGATAAAATAAATATACCACATGAGCAACGATACGGTGGCCTTTCATAAGCAGACAGACTGGCGGCCGCATGGTTAATGGTTTTATCGATTTCCTACCAAAAAGGATAACTATTTATAAACAACAACTACAAATACAATATTCAATATTGAAAAAGGATTCAACAGTTTTTTATTGACTTGATTTAATATTAGCTTTCGCCCCTCTATGCCCGCGACCCGCGCTGTCCGAGATAAGTCTGAAATGCACGGCGGGTTAAAACCAAACTATTAACGTGGTGTAAACTATAATGACATTAACTAAAAACTCGTTGCGCATTCAGTCGAACCTATTCTTAAGCTTTATAATATTAGTATAGAAGTAAAGAACTTGATTCACAAATTACCAAGACGCTAGTAGATTACTCTGAAAATAACTGACGACACACTGGACTGGAACATATATCAACAAAACGCTAATTTCTTTGGGTTTATAAAAGAAAAAAAATAAAAGAGAGCCTAGTAACGAGTCTACAAGTTACGCAAAAAAAAGCAAAATATTTACTTTAAAGAAAATATTATGACGTCATTAGCGCACGCGTGTGACATAATGGAGGCCGCGACGAAAACAATTACTTTTTTTTTTTATACTTCTAGCTTGCACAAAGATCTCGAATAAAAGGTGTACCTTTATTATCCATATTCCACCAAAAACAGCACTGAAGCACTTAACACCGTTTTAATTAAAATATATATATGATGGTTAGGTACAAAACCACTTTTTAGGTTTAAATCAATATTAATCACTTGTTTGCTTTAAAATATAAAGAAAAATGTGAATCAAGCCAAATTCAACGTTAACCGTACGATGGACACACACTAACTGCACTAACTGACACACATGCAAAATTTTTATACTCTCAAAGTCAGTCTATTTTGCCCTCTATTTTCTATAAGTTAGAGACGAAGCTCGAATGCTGCGCGGTGGGCGTTTAACACATGCGTACTAAGAGGTTAGTTGGTATATGTCTTTATGGCGCTACCTTGACTAAGATGGGATGTAATTTATGTGAATGACTGCACACCACAACAATCATGGGTTCAAATCCAACCACTCTACTCGAAGGAATGGTGTATTTAATTATTTTTGTTCTCTGGTTATATATTTGTTTCCTGGCAGTAATATTTCTTTCCTTCACTCAACTTGCAAGAATCTTGCAAGAACATCGCTTTAATCAGCTTCACGCTGCATGCCGCTTCAGAAGCTATCAAGACAACCTCAATGAAAATAACTTTAGTTTTGACAAATATATATATATATATATATATATATATATATATATATATATATATATATATATATATATATATATATATATATATATATATATATATATATATATATCAAAATAATAATCATTGTGTATAATTATGTATTAATATTAATTATAACAATGTTTTGTAAGAAGCTTAGACAACAATGTATTAAGGTCAAGATGTAAATATGTAGGAATTACAGAGTGGAAACAACAAATGAAATTATAATAATGTGCTTTAACTTAATAGTTACCTACAATGTCAATATACGCGATTAATCCAGTTAAACTGTTTTATTTAATATGCGAGAAAAAAAGAGCAAATAAAACTGTTCATATGAAGATGTTTCTCGAAGAATAATTTATCAATGGTTTTTAAGACAAACAATAGATAAGATAAAGGATCCTTATTCTGATTGCACACAATAGAAGTAAATCAAGAGTAAGCGTTAATGCAAAATAGGATAATAAATATTTACTCTGAATATGTTTTGTGTAACAAGTATGACTTATACTGGCTGGTTTCCAGTAACCTTGATTAAAAAAAATCATTAAAAAAATGCTTGATGCCTTCAATAGACAAGGCTTAACTCATTGACTACAATATTATTAAAAATAATTTTAATTAATTTTTTAATCAAGGTTAAATAATATCTGAACACATGCAGTATAAATAGTAGAAAGATAATATATATATTAAGTATAAGTAATTGTTTTTATTTAATGCTTAAGGAGAGGAGAGTTTGTGTTTAAAAGTAGTGTTTCCAAATTGAATATTGAATAAATTGTCTTTTTTCTCGGTTGGGAGGTTAATGCTGTTAGCCAATAGGGCCTTGATAGCGACACCTGTTAGGGGAGGGAAGAGTGTACTCTGTCCCTGGGAAGTAGCAAGTACTACCGTGTCTGCTTGAGAGGAGGAGGAGACGGCGTGAGTGCTTTGTTTCTGACTCTTTTGACGTGTGGTCTAAAAGAGAGTCTGGAATCTAGGATTCGCCATCGCCAAGTGGACCAATTTGGTACGAAGCATGTCCTCTAGTGTACAGTGTGACAAGACAGGAGAAAGGGGAACCCTGGGAAACGCTTGCGCGGACGAGGCGGGGAGAGGAAAGTGCCATCTACTTTCTATCGAAAATCTCATAGGATGTACAATTAGACAGTGCGGTACTTCGGCGGTAAGCAGCTTTCGCGATATCGAGAAGTATGACTGCAGTGCTACTATGTACTGTCGCACGAAGCGGTTCGCCGGTCAGGGGCATAGAGTAATGCAACCGAGGAGTGCACCTTTGTCGGGTGGGGTCACAGGCCTGACTGCTTGGAGAGCATTGAGCTTCTAAACTGTCTGCTCAAGAGTCCGCCTTTTCCATGTCATGTCTATAGACATGTCTAGTTTTTATTTAATGTGAATCTATTTACACAGACAAAGATATTTTATACAGAGTATATCTACGATACCACCCGCTACTATCGCGTGCAGTTAGACAAACAAGCCACGGTGGCATTTAAAAACACATTTAAAACAAAAATGTGAATCAATTCATCATAAAAATAGATTTCAACCAATTTTATATATACTACTTTGTATATGCTTATGACGTGTCCGTATATAAATTTTACTCTTTTATGTCATAGTTCAACACCCACGATGACGTTCGGGACTTTCCCGCGATATCGTGACATGAATCATTCAATCTACATTTTATATGTTGTGATGTTTGCAACACTAATACTATATTTTTTTTATTATATCTATTTTGTTTTTTCACCACAGATTGTTGGCGTCAGTGCCTTCTAATTCTGATGTTCTCATTTGTTTTAATTATGGTTGGAGGTTTTAGATATTATGGATTTTTATTACACTAGGTCTGTTTGTTTATTTATAATGTAACAATCATAATTGGTTCTTTCTTCTTAAAATCTATATAATATAATCTTCTCTAATATGTAGTTGACGGATGTCATCGACAATGTCTTCATCTGTTGTGTTTCCAAGTACCTTGTTAGAGACCTTTTTGCGTCCTCGTCTCTATAAGTAATAGCAGTTCTGATATTATGTTCTACTATATCAGTTATGGAATTTTCATCTGCCCGACGAATGAACCTGCCGATTGCAGTGTTCTGTGTGGTATACTGTCGTGTATACTCTTGGTGGTCTTAGTTTGGATGATCATTCGTCAGGATGCACGAGTTCTCCCCCCTTCCATGTCCTCTCTTGGTAAGGTACGCTTTCTCTGCTTGCGTATGGACCAGGTACTGCGTGTTGGGAGGAGTCTGATACCATAAACATTGTTACGCGAGGTTTAAGGTTTAGAGGTTTAGCCTATCAACGAACGACCGTAAGTGTTTGGGCCTTAGCTAATACGGTTGCCATTACGATCGCCCCAAAATGTTTAACTAACCGCCCGACTAATAACATAAATTATTTCATTTCTTGTCTCTGGTAAGAAGACAAAACGCTGCATTAAATACCACCACCGAATATATTGCATATTGATCTCGAAATCTGGCAGAAAGTAACATGCTTTTTATTACTTCACGTGAGTACATATAGAGTATTTAGGGCGTGCGCGAGTACCATATATGTGTTTACCCCAAATTAAAGTAACAGTTAAAATCGAGACCATTTTTTTTGATAAATGTCACTTTCTCTTTCAAATAGAATATATACATTGCATGTTGTAAATTAAAAAGTAAAGTTTTTCGCGGATATCGGACTATATTCGAACCAGACTCGTAAAACTAAAATACTCTTAAGAAGACTTCAATAAGTTATAAAAAAACAACAGCAGCAAAGTTCATTTAATATTCATGTATCTATTAATAGATTGTGTAAAAAACTCGACTTGTGAGAAATATTTTTTTCAAACCAGTTTCATTGTCAGATTTACTATTTAATGTTACTTAAGTAGACTATTATATATTTTTTTCGATTTTATATCAAATATTTCAAACGCAAATAAACTTTAAAGAGTTTGGCTGAAGCGCTCATCTTTGAAAATACGGGTCCGGATTGAAATTTTCAAATGATGGAGGAAAGCAATGTACCTACATGTGGTCAGAGTTAGCTCAGGCACTTAGAGTGCGTCATTACTCCATGGACCATGCGAACAAAGCCTCTTGTAAAAGCTAGTACCTATATAATATATAGTATTTAATTTCATATCCCGTATTAAATGTCGGCTGTCTTTTGTAATTCATCAGTACATATACATACATATATTAGTCACATATAGAGATGAGGTCAACCACCTATTTGTATAGCTTTCTATTGATAATATATTAGCATAATATCCAGATACTGTAGTGTACACAGTAGGGAGATAAAATAGATTACTTGTATTAGAAACGACTTTGTCTTGTGTTTTTGCAGTTTTACTTTAAAGTATTCTTATATTATGTTATTAACTTCGACTTTGTCAAGATTTTTTTTGCGTTTTTAAAGCCGGTATTAATTGAGGGGTATAAAAGCAAAGGCCAAAAATACCTTTGTTAAACTAAACATACCAAATTATATATAATTGATGTCAATTGTATTAATTTTGATTTATGTCATTTAAAAACCGATTTAGAATGAAAGGGCCAGCATTTGATTCTGATAGAAATAATAGTTTGGTAGAAACACAGTAGAAATTTGCAGTTTACTCTATCTAGTTATTTTGTGACTGAAGCACCTTTGCTTTTATACCTCTGAATTAACATATACACTAATCAAACACTACAACTATATACATATAGATTTTGTAAATGGACCCACAACTCCTGACTTAATAATAAGAGTGACAAACCAAACATGTTTAAAAAAGAAGGAACTCACTATTTACACTCACTATTTTACTATTTACAATCTTTAGATTAATGTAAAATCAACTGAAGCGTAGGTAGTATCAGTAGTAGTAATTTACAAATGTGATTTAAATTATCAATTTACTTTACATTTGCTGTTTATGTGATAAAACACATATATGTGAAACATACATGGGATGTTTTGCGATATGAAGACCAGTATTGTTTTTATTTTTATAAGTTAATACTAAAATATATGTAATCATTAGCATTGGCCATGTTGTAAGGTAATAAAGGTGTGTAATGTATGAGGTATCTATATACGTTCCCTAGTAAGAAATAAGAATCTAACCTAACTTCACACATCCTCGCATAGTGAATAGTGCTTGGAAGTTAGACGTGTATATACACATATTAGCAAATTCAATAAATAAACACACATAAATAATAACAAAGAAATGTTAGTATTCAGAAAGTATTATCAATATAAAAAATAAAAAATTAATAAATTAGCTATATGATAGTTAAAATTAAATAAATTTACTAGTATATGATAATCAAGAAAATATTCAAGAATGACAAATGTTCCCAGAAGTCATATACTATCTTAAATTTCACTAACATTTATTTGTACAGGAACAGCATAAAGCCTTTTGCATACTAAAATTATAGCAACAGATGTGCATCAAATAACAGTCAACAGTGTAATAGTGCTGAATTAAATGTACACCAATTAAGTAAAATCAAATTATATAACTTGTTTTACTTTCTGTATAAAGTTGAAGTAACAACTGGACATGGTTATGTAATAATGAATATAAAATTAAATTTTAGGCAAAACCTATAGTTACGAGTCATGTAACATTAAATTATAATTAAGCTGTTATTTTAATTACACTATCTGTGGAATCATAATTGCATAACCAAATGAAAAAGATACAAAAGAATTTGGACAATGACACAGGTGCACAACATTCAGATTAAAAAATATATATAACCTCCAGGATAAATTCCTTGATTCTGCCACATTGTCCAAAGCAATAGACTGTAAGAAAAAAATATAAACTATTAAATAAATATACATACACATTGTGTTGTAATTTGGTTGGTCAGATGTGTTTATCTTTTCGGATGCCGTTTTGACAAAACTTCACAGCACTTACGGGGTAAAAGAAGGATGCTGGAATAGAGATATAAGTTAAAAAATTTATTATTAGTTCTGTTGGTGATAAAAGAAAAATAAATAAAGTGGACCATATGCATTAAATTTTTGACATGACATACATAGTATATACATTCTATTTTATTATTATAGTATTTATTCAAAATGACTAATTATTATAAGCACAAGAGTAATTAATGAGATGTCTCACCTTAAACATCTCAAATTGGAAACACTATTCTACAACTATATTTATTTTATTTGAAGAAATTTTTAAGAAATGAGTAGGACATTTTATTTAAATAATAAAAGTATTTTATTACTTTATGCTATTAAACCAGCCGACTTGAGGATTCACATCTATACATGAATTATATATAGCAATCACTAATAATAGTGATGCAAGAGGAATCTGTTTACAATAACAGTTGTATATTGAAATCAATTCTTCTTATTTAAATTACAAGAATCATAAATAACAATAAACAAACACTTAAATAAATATAGCGATCATTCTTTCTACCCAATCTCTGGAAAGTACTAGACTACAAAATAAGTGGCGCAACAAATCATCGATTTTATTTGTCCATAGTGGTTACTTTCATACCTTGCTCAACCACCCTCGGTCCGAAGAAAAATCAGAATAAAGATAACACTAGCACAAATAATAGCAAAAGCACGTTAAATTATTAAAACAATGTATGATCTCACTGAATCGCTAATTCAGATCTTTTCAGATCTCACTGTGACTTCATTCGCATTAAAATGGGAAATGTCAAATGACTGACTTAAATATTGCCATTTCTAAAAATGAATTTCGATTCAATTTAAATCGACATTTAGTCGACAGGTAATTTATTAACTTCTCACGTTACGAATCTTTATATTTTTTTATTAAAAGCATTAAGACATTTTTAATCTTTAATTTTTGAAAAAATATATTGTAATTTATATAAAATAACTATGTAACAACATACACAAGGACCATCGTGCAGAGGCAAAGCGTCTGCCCGTAAACGTGACGGTATGTGAGTTTGATGCCAACTCGAGAGAAATGAATTATTTTCCTATTATTCGCTCTGGCAACACGGTAAAGTGCGGCGTTGAGTTCCGCCATTCAACACGTAATGCCTCAAAGTTGGAAATAAAGTCACGCAGTGTCTAAGCACCAGGTTCCTTCTACCTACGGTTCCCACTGACTACCCTCCTATTGTGTGCTATGGGATACAGCGTGAAGCTAAAAAAGATAATATTTTTATTTGGGTAAACTAATAACAGTGTAAATAATACACTTTTTGTTAAGAACTGAGAAGAAATTAATCAAATAATTATTAAGGCTATAAAGTTCTAATTATATAAAGCACTTTATGCGCAAAAAATTTTAAAATAAAATTCTTCAAATTTTACTTAAATGAAAAACTAGATATGTTATTTTAATACATGAAATGAAATAAAAAAATAAAACACACATGTATAAAAATAACTACTAGTTAGGTAGCATTCCTTATACATGCCTCCTGTGAGGATTGAACTCACGACCCCTGGTTTACAAGACCAGTGCTCTGCCACTGAGCTAAAGAGGCTTAGGTTATGATAAGCTATATTAGAAGTGCAAATAATAAATTGACTTGCATAACAAAACGCTTAAGATGATGTCATTTTATTTATTATGGATTGGGATGCAATAAGAAATTAGAAATTTTTTTTAAAATACTTTTTGTATCCTGCGATCTGCCCTTTCTAGGCATTTAACTAGTGGTTATGAGTGGCTTAATGTCATGCATGTGCATATGGATATTTATTTATTTATTTTTTTATTCATAAGCCATGCGATTACAAAACTATTATTCATTTAAATACATGAGCTAGACAGTCAAAAAATATTACTGCCGGTGCTTAAATTAGGTTTACCCTGTGCCATTAGCACCGGCTACCTTCCAGTGTCACAGTAAAGTGATTGGACAAACATTATAGTTATTTATATGTAAGGCTAATAACATAATTAGAAATCAAGACAGATATATATATATATAAATCATAGTATATATATATATAGTATAATAATAAGTATATATATATATAATTATGTATTAGCTTACATATATATACTATATGTTTGTCCAATCATTTACTACACTGGTAAGTACGGTTCTTATACATGTAAACCTAATGTAAGCACCGGCAGTAATATTTTTGACTGTCTAGCTAATGTATTTAATGATGGTATATATATGGTAAATTTAAATTAACAATGTTATTTAGTTTAGACCTAATTTGGCAATTTACACAATAACGAGTTAATGTATGTGTTCCTGTGAAATGTGTGTGTGTGCGCGTGTGTGTGTGTGTATGTGTGCGTGAAATGTGGGTGTGTGTATGTATGTGTGAAATTAAATCTTAGATATTTATGTAATGGGACTTCTGGATGGAACTTCATTTGATCTTAATCATATTCTCAGTTTCGTCATATGACAGTTTTAATAACCAATCAGTAACAATACTTTTGTACTTATATTTATTTTTTGGTTGTATATCAAGTATATTATTTAACCGATTAAACAAGAAGCTACCAAGAAAGTAGTAAAATCGGTGGCTAAAAAAGCTCTTGCATACATTAGTACTCTGCACTCGGTATTTCCGTATCGAACGGAATTTTTGCAGAATACGGGAAACTTTCTTTGGAGTTCTTAGAGTGCTGCCTCAAAATTATCTGCAGAAAAAAATAGTTGTCGGACGGTAAGAACTTCGCAATATTCATAGAGTTCTTTCGTTGAGAAATGATACTCTTTTCCTGTTGCTACCTTTAATACCGCTCTCTGCGCCCACTCGAGCTTCAGCAAATTGCTTCTGTGATCACCACCCCAGGACGATATGCAATAGCTAATCAATGACTGGCACAAGCCAAAATAGGTCGTTTTTAGAACTTGGGGCTCCGCCACGTTACTTAATTGTTTAAAAATAAATATGAGTTTACCAATTCTACTTGACAACATATCTATGTGAGGGACAAAAGTGAGGTGAGGACATCTAAAATAATACCCAAATACCTTATGCTGGACACTCTGTGTATAGTAGGGCTACACACAGCTATCCTGATTTTGGATATGATTATGGGCAATGATAGAAAATTTTGAAGAATCAAATTTTGGAGATTTTCTTATACTGAAAGTTACATACTTGGTTTTGTTAACATAATGAAAGTCCATTGTCAATTAACCAGTTTGTTACCTTTGTAAAGCCTGCCTGGGCAGCCTGGAACGCACAATTCTACCGTTTTCCATGTTTATATTTCATAATTCGTTGATGTAGGTTATAAATAGAGTTGGTCCAAGGATACTGCCTTGCGGCACTCCGTGTTCCAGTGGCAAATCGTCACTAGAAAATTCTCCAATTAGTTATAATTGGGTTCGATTCGTAAGGAAGTTTTGGAAAAGTTTTAATTCTCAATTTAGAACACAGTTTGGGGATAGAGACCGTATCGAATGCCTTTGCTCGATCCAAAAATATTGTGATACATTTATCTCCCTTATTTAAGGCAGTAACGATATGGTGAGTAAGGTCATGGGACTGCATCGTTCATAGACTTTCCATACCGAAAGCCGAATTGTCTGGAGGAGAGGAGATTATTTTTCTCTAAAAAGTTTTTGAGACGGTTGTTCATAATTGTTTCAAAATTTTGGACGTGGCTGGTTTGTACGGAAATGGGACGGTAATTGTTGAAACAATCTCTTTCCCCTGATTTATATACTGGATGCACTAGTGCTTTCTTTCGCAGATCCGGAAAGATGCCTTTCAAAATACTCAAATTAAGAATGTGTACCAGTGGAGGTATAATAACGGTTTTGTATATTTTTAGAAAATTACACGAGATCCCGTCAATACCTACCGCACAATCCGTACGTAAGGAATTTATTAATTCCTTGACCTCTAACTCCGTAGTGTATGGAAAGCCAAGAGATTTACAGCTACGAATTGTTGATGCTGAAAATGCAGTTCCAATTTGAGATTGTAACACCCTATCAGCTATATTTTTGCCAATACCAACAAAATACCTATTTACCCTGTTTACAGACTCATAGGGTGAACCGTTTTTGAGTAGATCAAAAGGCACTGTGTTATTTTTTTTTGTGTTCGTAACTTCTTTTATAACCTTCCAAATTTTTTTAGGATATGACTTTGCTTTCTCAAATCGTTCTTTTTCATATTGCATTTTTATATTTTTTATTCAGATGGAGCAATAGTTTCTATATCTGTGAAGTGTATTATTGTTAGGGATACCTCTTCATTTTTTTGTACATTCAATCTCTGTTTCTCATACATCTCAAGACACCTGGTGTAGTCCAAGGCTTAAGGATTTGAAGTCTATGTGGGACGGCATATGTTTTTGTACATAATGTAAAGCTCTAGTTAAAGAGTTCTTAAAATAATCAAAGGCTAAGTTTGGGTCTGGGCTACTGTATACATATGAAAAATCTATTTTATTTATTTCTTTTTCTAGTTCTTGATAATTTACTTTAGTCTTAGTTACGTTTAAATTCTTTATCTTTATTTTATTCAGAGCTAAAATTACTGCATTATGATCAGTTACAGTCGAGCCAAGTACTATAGACGTTGCTGTTAATTTGGTTTTTATTAAAACATGATCAAGGCACGTAGTGTCACTTCGTGTTGCAAAGGTATGAGCAGGTAATAACCCATGGCTCGCTGTAAGGTTGAGGTAATCAAAAGCGTCATTACTGCTATTTTTACCGGATATATCTATATTTATATCACCAATGACTATTAGATTTTGGTAAGAAGAATTGCTAGTAAGAGCTTTATCTTGAGAACGTAGAAAGTTACGTACTAGTGTTTCTAAAAGAAGGGGGCCTGTAAATAGCAAGAATACACATATAGTTAGCAATACTTATCGAAAGACAATTAGCATCCAAAAAATCCACTTCATGTACGAAGATGCTTGAAATATTTTTTTTAACATATATCACAACTCCATCACTTCTGTTAATTCTTTTATTAGTATAGTAATAATCATAACCATCTATAAAAGGAATATAGGGATTACATGTTAACCAACATTCGGTAAGAATAATGAAGTCCTGCTCTATAACAATTCTGGCAAGTAATGTTTGCAGACTTGACATATTGGCAGTAATACTCCTTATATTTTGGGTTAGAATTTTAAAACTGTTTTCGCCAGAAGGAACAAGATCTTTACACTCTTCCGGTTCACAGATATAAAAATCAGAAATCTTCATCTCATCAATCATATTTATGCAATCAAGCATCATTTTTACCAGCTAACTTAGGATGCACCTTCTGTGTGACACTGCATTTGTTATAACTATGAAGATACCCGTATACTAACCTTCTGCATGCAAGAAAGTTTTCTTTGCAGTAAACAATGTTAAAGATTAGAGTAATTATTGAAGTTTTTAAGTTCATTTGATTATGTTGTAAGAGTAGGTTTGTAACACTGAAGGGCAGATTAACTGGTTGTAATATGATTTTGTTAAATTGCTGGGGTAAAATATTAAGAGCAAAACATTTATAATAGAAGCATGCATAATAATATAATACAAGAGAACGCGTGTGAGTCAGATGTTCGTCTTGAGATTTAACAGATCCGCTTCAGATTCAAGGCGAACAAGAGGTTGACCCTCAGACTTTCTAATGTAGACCATTCCCTTAGATGTCCAGCAATATGAGTACTGATTATTTCTAGCAATTTCTCTTGCCAATGAAAATAATCTCTGAGCCTTAGAAGTTAGGGTCTCTGAAACATACACGGATATGGATATGTCCATATAATCTCTCGAAAAATATTATTTTGTGATCATAGGAGGTCCTGGGGTGCTCTTTTCTTTATTCATTTGAAAACGCAAGTGGGCTTCATTAAGTCGCAAGCAAGCTCGTTTTGATTCCTTTCAAGTTCTGTCTGACAAGTCAGATCAGATAGGTAATGTAGAGATTGTGGACAAAGTTTCCGGAAGTAAGGAGACAAGGTGTTCTAAAATTACAGATACTGCTCAGAATGAGTCCATTGGTCAACTGCTGTCCCAAACATATCAGATCCAGCTCACTCGAAATAGTAAAATTATTGATCATATAATAATTACTGACCCATTTCAAACTCACATTAATAATTATCCAAAGAATGATACAGGCCGACATTCTCATTTCACAAAAAGACTTACAAACAATTAAACACTTCAGCGTCGTTGGTTAATATACTCCGTTTCTAAGGATTGAGTTTATTGTTTTTTGTTGCCGGCTATTTGATAGTAGCTCGACGTCGAGTTTAATATCGGAAGGATATAACAACTGAAGACACTTGTCTGAAATGTTAAAAATTCATGAAAATAGAACTTCTCATAAGGTTTTCATAAGGTTTCATGGATTGATGCTGACCTACGATTAAACCAGGAAAAACAATAGATTGTCAAGAGCAACATTTGATCAGAAAGGAAACTACAAGATGGAATTATGTTATGTCTAGATTGATGCATATTACACTTTATTTAGCTGAAAACAATATGGCGTTCAGAGGTACTTCAGACAAATTATATACACCAAATAACGGAAAGTTCTTGGGCTTAGTACAACTACTAGCTAAACTTGATCCAGTCATGCAGGAGCACTTGCGATTAACTATGAAAGGTGATATTTCAGACCACTACCGTGGGAAAGACATTCAAAATGAATTAATAGAGCTGATGGGGGAAAAAGTGAAAACTGAAAGCATTTCCCGCGCAAAGGAATCGAAATATTATTGTTATAGCTGGCTGTACCCCGGACTGTAGTCATGTAGAACAACTTTCACTGACAATACGATTGTTTGATGTATCATCAGATGACGATAGAATATCAGTTAAAGAGCATTTCATAGAATTTATACCTGTCAATGAGTCATCTGGTCTGAAGATTGACTGAAGTTATGATTGGTGTTATAAATAAACACGGACTAGAATTGCACGATTGTAGGGGTCAGGGTTATGACAACGGAGCAAACATGAAAGGAAAAAATATTGGGGTTCAAAGGAGAATTCTGGACATAAATCCCTTAGCTGTTTATGTGCCGTGTGGCTATCATAGCTACAATCTTGAACTAAGTGATGCCGCTAAGTCATCCGTAAAATCAGTCACTTTGTTTGGGGTACTGAAGAGGTTATTCACATTGTTTCCTGCTTCTGTTCATCGATGGAAAATTCAAACCGATCACTTGGGATTATATACTATAAAAAAGCTTAGTGACACACGTTGGGAAGCAAGAATAAGCAGTGTTAAAGCAGTTATCAAATTAGTGGCATCCATGACGCTTTAATTACTTTGGCTATTGAAACTCAGAAAACTGATGTTCAAGTCTCCCATGAGGCTACTACTCTAGCCGAATAGCTAAATGATTTCAGCTTCATAGTTTCACTGGTTGTTTGGTATGACGTACTTTTTCAAATTAATGTCGTTAGTAAATTTCTACAATCAACTAACATGGATCTCGGTATTTGCACAGGAATGTTGAAAAAATGCTTCGTTTTCTTGGAAGAATATAGAAATACGAATAAGAATATAGAAGGAATTGGCGGAAGGACTAGATATTGAACCTGTATTTAGAGCCACAGTAAGAATTCGACGTGTTAAGCGTCAAGCTGGTGAAACTGCTTGCGACGAGCCTATAAATTCTCCAGAAAAAAATTTGAGGTTGAATTTTTCAACTGTTTTTTAGACACTTCATTAATGTCCGTCAACGAAAGATTTGAACAGTTAAATGAGTATCGGAATCCTGGTATTTTTTGTACAATATAAAAAAGACTCCGGAAAAACCCGAACTTCTAAAAGTCTGTGGTGATCTCCAATTGAAATTAACTGTAGATTATAAATCAGATATAGATGGTTGTATGTTGTGTGATGAACTTGTAAGTCTGAAATCTTTTTTACCAGATCAGAATGTGGTTACTCTTGTATTTGTTTTAAATTTTATAAAAGATCGCAACATACAAGAATTTCATCATGGATAGCATTGCGTATATTATTCATTATACCTGTAACGGTTGCTAGTGGGGAGAGGAGCTTTTCTAAGCTCAAGCTGATAAAAACGATCGACAATATCTCAATCTAGATTGGCAAACTTGGCAACTATATCAATCGAAAATGAAATAGGCAGTTGGTAGCAACTGTTTTTCATATGTCTATGAATTAAGTATATTTGTACAGCTATTTTGAAGCTTCAATCGTTTATTTTACAGAAAATAATAAGGCTAAAACTTATAATTAGTGCCCAGTGTTATTAATCGCATAAATATTTTGAATTCTGTAGTGGTTTCTCTTCCCTAATGTCAGATATCAGTGACACTGACAGATGTCACAAGCTCTCAGTAGTATTTTGTAAAACTAACCTCGAAAAAAGAAACAAATATTTTGAACTAAATAGAGCAGAGAAAAATACACAATGAATATTTTAATTAAAGAAATATATTGTTCACAATATTCAAGTAACGCAGTTTTTGTACATTAAATTATTCCATTGCAACAATTGCTTAATATTATCTTATATTTTGCATTTCATACCTTAGTTTAAAGCGTTGTGATACATTCACATAATAATAAAGAAGAGTTTTTATATTTACAGTAATTAAAAGATCGCTGAGTTGCAGTTCAGCTTTATGGGGTAAGCGGTGGAGAGTAAAACAAGGTTTGTCAGCAAATCGTAATGCCGAAGGAGTCCTCACTGATGCACCTGACTACACGTTTTTGGATGGAAGACCTACACCTTTACTGGTAATTTAT
This sequence comes from Dione juno, assembly GCA_037127375.1. Classification (NCBI taxonomy): domain Eukaryota; kingdom Metazoa; phylum Arthropoda; class Insecta; order Lepidoptera; family Nymphalidae; genus Dione; species Dione juno. Next base: position 16,327 of record JAXRJS010000051.1, read on the forward strand.
TACATTCTGATGTCATTGTTCCTTTATTTATAACAAAATAAAAATATACCAATATTTGTTGATAATTTTTATACATATTCTTTATCATGCTTCTAAAATTATAATTGATTGTTGAATGCAAGATGTTATAGCAAATCTAATATTACATTCCTAACCAATGTTTTATTCACGTAATTTTGTGGACTGCTAGTTAAAACAGTTATTCTTTGAATATATATATATTTAGGATTTAGAAGCATGTTTATTTAAACTATTTCACTATTTACATTTATGTCATCAACCTTTTATACAAATTAGCACTAACCGAAACCAAAAACGTTCTTACATAAATAATTTACAAGCATTTATTACAATTAATACAACATAAATCACAACGACCACAACCATACTATTCGAAATCTTGCGGAATGATGATGAGTCCGCTACTATGCTACCTGATTTTATAATGTTGTCACTAACTATATATTTTCTTAATACCAAGGTTCTATTCATATTTATGTTTTAATATTTAAATTTGACTTTTTTCTAATTACAGCAAAAACAAAAGAAAAGGATGCTATTACAGCAAGATTATGCCACAAAAATAGTCACACTATGTTCAGAATTAGATTTTGCTAAACAGCGACACCAGGATAATGTTAATGCTGCAGAAGAAGAAAAACGGAATATAATCAAGAACAGGCTCAAGCCTAAAGGAAAAGCATTACGGAAATAAATATGGTTAAATTTTAACTATGTATAGGTTGCTTGTTAGTTTTAATAAAATATTTATAGATTAAAAAAGTTTTTAATATTTTAATTTATTAGGGTATTGGTAAATTAGTAATTAAAGCATTGGATAAGAACAAAAATTAAATATTCAGTTCATACATATAAAGAAACTGATGTTGACAATCCACATTTTTTTTGTTAGTTTGTATATATATGCATATACTTGGAACTACTAGATGGATTGTAATTCACCTTTTTTTATTGTATACAGAAGAAAAATTATATCTGCCTTAATATTATAAGAAACAAATTGCTACTTTAGTAGCATACTATATACAAAACCCAATAGGACCCAAAGAACCGGAACTTGAATCATTTAAAAAAAAGGACTATTCATAATATGTGTATAACTAAGCACTGGATCTCAAAAAGTTATTTCAAATATAATAAATATAGAAAAATATAAATTGTCAAAGTTTGTTTGTTAAAGATGACTGTCTTCTCCGATGAACACTTCATTTAATTGCCCTGCATGGAGTTCAATAGATATTATAGTAAGCATGTATCGGCCCCCTTGATGTAGTTGAGGTGAGATTGGAGGTGATTTTTAAGATTGACAGAAACAAAGTAAAATCTATGAATAGTTCATTATCAAATATTATTGCTTAGTTTGACGTTAATAATCTTATGTTGAATGTTAAAATACCTAAATGTATAAATATTGCGTTACCTAATGTCGAAAAACAAAATTTTATTCTCTTTAATAAAAGTGAAACTATTAACGTAATGGTATTAGTAGGTATAACTATAGATTCCATACTTAAATGGCTAAAAACATGCATATATCTAACTGTCGCGTTCGCAATTATAAAAGTTTGACAAATGACGTATGTTGATACTGCCGGACTCGTTTATTTTAGCTATTTTTATAGCATTCTGTCATAAGGAATGGTATGTTCGGTGCATTTATTCTTCAAAAAAGAGCTGTGGGATCGATTAATAATGTAAGAGCTAAAGATTCTCTGCAAGATGTTTTTAACAAACAGGTATTCTTAAAATTGCATATATATATATATATATATATATATATATATATATATATATATATATATATATATATATATATACTATATATATATATATATATATATATATATATATATATATATATATATATATATATATATATATATACATATACATGTATACATGTATACATGTATACATATACATATATATATATATATATATATATACATATACATACATACATATATATATATATATATATATATATATATATATATATATATATATATATATATATATATATATATATATATATATATATATATATATATATATATATATATATATATATATATATATATAATATATATATATATATATATATATATATATATATATATATATTATATATATATATATATATATATATATATATATAATATATATATATATATATATATATATATATATATAATATATATAATATATATATATATTATATATATATATATATATATATATATATATATATATATATATATATATATATATATATATATATAATATATATATATATATATATATATATATATATATATATATATATATATATTATATATATATATATATATATATATATATATATATATTATATATATATATATATATATATATATATATATATATATATATATATATATATATATATATATATATAATATATATATATAGTATCGACTCTAAAATCATTGTGGGAATCGTCCCACTTGGCAAAATAAATTACTTCCATTAAATTGCTTTGGTAACCAGATGAACTTCGCGGCGTTATTTTCCAGAACTTATGACGTAATGTAGTGAAAATTGTGCGGAAAATGTTCTGGAAATCGTAACACTAGGCTCGCTCTGCCTGCTTCCTATATGCGGGATATAGGGTGAAGCTACTTATTTATTTTATAAGCAGATCATACAACATATGATTTTGTTAATAAATTTACTGTTTTATCTTTTCTATGATGTAATTGTATATTAATAATTATAATAATTACTTGGCCACTACGTAAGTATGAGGAAAAAATGGAGGGGAGTATGTTGGGTATAAGATTATCCGATAGAAATTAAAACGTAAACGTAAGATGTATTCGAAAACGTTGAAATTAGAACCTACGTTACGTAAACGTTGAAATATGCTGGACGGGAATGGCAAACGAAATATGGACCAAAAATTACGGAATTAATATTTAGAGAAGGAAATAGAGGAAAAGAGAGGTCAAGGAAAATATTGGTAGACGTATTTAAGGAAATAGGTGGAACTAAATGAAGAAGACAAGCGAGGGACGGAGAGAATTGGGGGAGGTCTACGCTAACAGGAGGACTGTCACAAATTCAATAATAATATAAGTACATAGTAATAATGATGCATATAGTTAAATGTCGTCAAGAAACAATTAGCAAATTTATTTTATCATTTTATTCATTTATTTATTTAATAACGAAGTATTTATATATGATAAATTAATTCTATCAAAATTTAAATGTAATATAATTTTATCAAATTTTTTAAACATTTATATTTAGTGAAGTGTTAATTGATTATTATGTGTATATTTAGCTTCACGCTTCACGCAACACTGCATTACCAACTGTCCGTAATTCGGGGTATTGTGTTTTGAGTGGCGGAACTCAACGCCGCATTTTTTGTTATGTTGCCAGAAAATGGAAATAATTCTTTCCCGCCGCGTGGGAGTCGAACCCACAACCTGTCGCGTGGAAAGGCAGATACTGTGCCTCTGTGCCACAATATTATAATTTATTATAAATAAATTAAATCAAATGGAATGTGTTCACCATGAATTGTTGACTATGTAGTTTCTGTTCTACTATCTACTACTACAATGCATGTCAATGAAATTTTCTCCTAATTTTGTGATAGAATAAAGGCTTTAATTATATTACATACTAAAGGTTTTATTTTTATTTATTTTATTTTAATTCTAAAAATATTATCTACAATTATTGTAATTACGCACTAAAGTAAGACATTTTTCTTTGCTAAAGTACAAGCAATAATATTTCACTATAATTGCTAAGATATAACTAGCCTCTTTAGCTCAGTGGTAGAGCACTGGTCTCGTAAACCAGGGGTCGTGAGTTCAAACCTCACAGGGGGCAAATCTTTTATAACATCTACTTATCTATATCTTTCTTTTTCTTTTTGTTTTTTTATTTTTTATATGTTGGCACCTGCGTCGTGTAAAAGATGAAGCCAAAAAATAGCCAAGAAATGAGGCTCCACTACCAGTCTAAGTCTAAGATATGGCGTACTCAGTGAAACGAAACGCTAGGATTCAAGATGGCCTCCACTTGCTAAGGACTTTCTAAGAGAAGCTCAAGACAAATTTATATTAATTGATTTGATATTCTTCATATATTTTCCGAGATTTTTATAAGCACCTTTTACTGACATAGTTCTTAGGCCGGCGCATAACGTGACCTCATACCTCAGGTGACATTCCTGGAGCTTATCGGCTACATTGTGAACCCTAAGACTACATTGAATTTATGTGTTGCGTATACGGTCATAAATCCCCCTCAGCATCTTCATTTTCGTGACGTGAAGCGTGTGCCGTGATAGTGCTGGCTAACATTCGCCACCGTATAAATGAACTGGCCGGATAATGCTCTTATATACCGGCCCCTAAGCCTAGGCGGTATTGTGCTATCACATACCACATCAGTGAGTTCCCGCTGTTTGGCCCACGCTGCTCTAATACGGGCGTGGATATCGTGATTAATGCTCCCGGAGTCGTACGTAATGGATCCAAGGTACCTGAACTTTTCCAGCTTAACAGCTAGTTCTGGACCTATGTGGATACTGCTCGAGGCCGGGTTCCTGCAAGCCATATCAAGCCATTTCACACATCAAGAACTATTCGGTTTTCAACCACATTTAGTTTAAGACCACCGTTTTCAAACATGCCCTTCCAGACGTTCACTTTTTAGTCGGCTCTCATCCATGAGCGCTATTTCATCAGCATATATCATTAGCCATGGGCCTGATAGCATAATAAGAGCAGCAGAAGAACGAGCCTCTTTAGCTCAGTGGCAGAGCACTGGTCTTGTAAACCAGGGGTCGTGAGTACAATCCTCACAGGAGGCAAGAATTTGTGTTAATAGAATTTTTTACTAATTAATGGATTTATTTTTAAAATAAATTATTTACAAATATTTTTTTTTATTTTAATTCATATTACATACATATGTATTAAATAAAATAAATAATAATAATAATAATAATAGGTAAATCTAATGTCATTCCACTCTCTTTTACGATTCATTTATTCGGAGACCATAAATTGCGGTTAATTTTTAAAAAAATTGGTTATCTCTGCTTGCCTTTTAAGGAAAACAACGTACCGTTTCCCCCTTGACCTTACGAAGACCCCTTTAAAACTATGGAGGTCCGGCATTATTTATTTAACCTTTCTACTGGACTCAAAATTTGGGTGTACCTTAAATAAGTAGTTAGCGTATAAGATACAAAATATATATATATATATATATATATATATATATATATATATATATATATATATATATATATATATATATATATATACATATATATATATATATATATATATATATATATATATATATATATATATATATATATATATATATATATATATATATATATATATATATAATAAATGTGTATTTTATGCCATCAAAATTATAAGAAAAAACCAAACCAAACTGTCTAAAGGCCGCTTTGTCGTAAAATACTTCAATAAATACTATATACTATAAGGAAAGTTTATCTTATACAGGAATCAGAGAAATAAAAAAAATACGTACAGTACTTTTGTTTTCTTAATTACTATTTGCCTCCAGTGAGGATTGAACTCACGACCCCTGGTTTACAAGACCAGTGCTACTGCCACTGAGTTAAAGAGGCTTTCAACCAAATTGATTTATTATTAGATATATTCCAAATTCCAATCATTGGGTAGAAATATATTACAAGTTAATAGCAAACTTTTACATGCGACTTCGTCCCCGTCGTCAAATTTACATAATGAATAATGAATGAAACATGGCACCTTCTATGCGCCCGACGTAACTGACGACGAACCGACGTTATGTATATGTATATAGCCTATAGGCTAAAGATATAGCTTTCATCAATAAATGGACTATCTAACAAAATAGATATTTATGATTCGATGCAATAGTTCCTGAGATTAAGGCGTTCAACCAATCAAATTCAATATCAATATAATAGAGGCATATATTATATTTACATTGTGATAATTAAACATTGTTAATAGAATCCACGAAATTTATTAGTTCATTAATGCTTATAATAATCAATGGCTATATAAAAAATAAATATCTAACGAAGGTCGTGTCTTACGATAAGGCAAGTAAGTATACAACAATCGCACTATAATAGACACTTATTTATTGATATATGACTTATTCTTTAATAAATAATAAAAAAATAAATTGCCCCCTGTGAGGATTGAACTCACGACCCCTGGTTTACGAGACCAGTGCTCTGCCACTGAGCTAAAGAGGCTGATACCGTGACGTACATTTTTGTAAGTCACATAATAGTCCAGAATGTACCAATGATATTAGATGCAAGAGACAGTGGCAAGAGAAGTAAGGGAGACCTCAATGATACTGAAGGTGGGTCCCGTAAAAAGGATGGGGACCACGAAGGTCATATATAATAAAAAGAGGTTAATGACAGTGGTTTTAATATGGTATGAAACATCTGATCCGATCGGTTAAATAAATTTTGACTAGCTTCCTTCAAGAGGGCTAGCTAAACTCATTCGGCATTCCCAACATGTACACCTAACAAACCTAACAAACTAAACAACGGATTTTCAACAAAGGGCAAAACAATTAAAGAGGCTGTATATATAATTATATAATAGATAAAAAATCATAGATTTGTTAAATAATGACGAAAAAAATATACATTTTCTTGCGTTTATCTGGTAAAATGGGAAATGCCCATAATACTGTAGTCTGCAAGTAAGAAGTTGTGAGTAAAATATTAGTATATACTCGTATAAGTGATGTCACTGCTTTTATTGTAACATTGTATATGTATATATATATATATATATATATATATATATATATATATATATATATATATATATATATATATATATTATATATATATATATATATATATATATATATATATATATATATATATATATAATATATATATATATATAATATATATATATATATATATATATATATATATATATATATATATATATATATATATATATATATATATATATATATATATATATATATATATATATATATATATATATATTTATATATATACATATACATATACATATACATTACATATACATATACATATACATATACATATATATATATCTTCTTCTTCCACTTAGCATTATCCCGGCCTATTGCCAGGGTCTGCTTTCCTACTTAGTCTACTCCACTTTGCACGGTCTTGAGCATCCTCAGTGGTTAGTCCATTGGCTCTCATGTCGTGCGTCACGACGTCCAGCCATCGCTTCCTTGGACGTCCGGGGGGTCTTACTCCAGGGACAGACATATCCAGGCATTTTCTTCCGACGTAGTTCTTAGGCCGGCGCAAAACGTGGCCATACCATCTCAGACGACGCTCTTGGAGCTTATCCGCTACGTCACGGACCCCAAGACTACCTCGAATGAATGTGTTGCGTATGCGGTCAGCCCGAGTAACGCCACACATCCACCTCAGCATCTTCATCTCCGTTACGTGAAGCTCCTGAGTGTGCCGAGATAATGCTGGCCAACATTCGCTGCCGCATAGAAGAACTGGTCGGATCATGCTCTTGTATATCAGCCCCTTGAGTTTGGGCGGTATTCTGCGATCGCAGACCACACCAGTGACCTCTCGCCATTTGGCCCAAGCAGCGCTAACCCGGGCGTGGACATCGTAGTCGATGCCTCCGGACTCGTGCATAATGGATCCAAGGTACCTGACCCCAAGACTACCTCGAATGAATGTGTTGCGTATGCGGTCAGCCCGAGTAACGCCACACATCCACCTCAGCATCTTCATTTTCGTGACGTGAAGCGTGTGCCGTGATAGTGCTGGCTAACATTCGCCACCGTATAAATGAACTGGCCGGATAATGCTCTTATATACCGGCCCCTAAGCCTAGGCGGTATTGTGCTATCACATACCACATCAGTGAGTTCCCGCTGTTTGGCCCACGCTGCTCTAATACGGGCGTGGATATCGTGATTAATGCTCCCGGAGTCGTACATAATGGATCCAAGGTACCTGAACTTTTCCAGCTTAACAGCTAGTTCTGGACCTATGTGGATACTGCTCGAGGCCGGGTTCCTGCAAGCCATATCAAGCCATTTCACACATCAAGAACTATTCGGTTTTCAACCACATTTAGTTTAAGACCACCGTTTTCAAACATGCCCTTCCAGACGTTCACTTTTTAGTCGGCTCTCATCCATGAGCGCTATTTCATCAGCATATATCATTAGCCATGGGCCTGATAGCATAATAAGAGCAGCAGAAGAACGAGCCTCTTTAGCTCAGTGGCAGAGCACTGGTCTTGTAAACCAGGGGTCGTGAGTACAATCCTCACAGGAGGCAAGAATTTGTGTTAATAGAATTTTTTACTAATTAATGGATTTATTTTTAAAATAAATTATTTACAAATATTTTTTTTTTATTTTAATTCATATTACATACATATGTATTAAATAAAATAAATAATAAATAATAATAATAATAATAATAGGTAAATCTAATGTCATTCCACTCTCTTTTACGATTCATTTATTCGGAGACCATAAATTGCGGTTAATTTTTAAAAAAATTGGTTATCTCTGCTTGCCTTTTAAGGAAAACAACGTACCGTTTCCCCCTTGACCTTACGAAGACCCCTTTAAAACTATGGAGGTCCGGCATTATTTAAAATTTGGGTGTACCTTAAATAAGTAGTTAGCGTATAAGATACAAAATATATATATATATATATATATATATATATATATATATATATATATATATATATATTATATATATATATATATATATATATATATATATATTATATATATATTATATATATATATATATATATATATATATATAAAATAAATGTGTTATTGTCATCAAAATTATAAGAAAAAACCAAACCAAACTGTCTAAAGGCCGCTTTGTCGTAAAATACTTCAATAAATACTATATACTATAAGGAAAGTTTATCTTATACAGGAATCAGAGAAATAAAAAAAATACGTACAGTACTTTTGTTTTCTTAATTACTATTTGCCTCCTGTGAGGATTGAACTCACGACCCCTGGTTTACAAGACCAGTGCTCTGCCACTGAGCTAAAGAGGCTTTCAACTGAATTGATTTATTATTAGATATATTCCAAATTCCAATCATTGGGTAGAAATATATTACAAGTTAATAGCAAACTTTTACATGCGACTTCGTCCCCGTCGTCAAATTTACATAATGAATAATGAATGAAACATGGCACCTTCTATGCGCCCGACGTAACTGACGACGAACCGACGTTATGTATATGTATATAGCCTATAGGCTAAAGATATAGCTTTCATCAATAAATGGACTATCTAACAAAATAGATATTTATGATTCGATGCAATAGTTCCTGAGATTAAGGCGTTCAACCAATCAAATTCAATATCAATATAATAGAGGCATATATTATATTTACATTGTGATAATTAAACATTGTTAATAGAATCCACGAAATTTATTAGTTCATTAATGCTTATAATAATCAATGGCTATATAAAAAATAAATATCTAACGAAGGTCGTGTCTTACGATAAGGCAAGTAAGTATACAACAATCGCAACTATAATAGATACTTATTTATTGATATATGACTTATTCTTTAATAAATAATAAAAAAATAAATTGCCCCCTGTGAGGATTGAACTCACGACCCCTGGTTTACGAGACCAGTGCTCTGCCACTGAGCTAAAGAGGCTGATACCGTGACGTATATTTTTGTAAGTCACATAATAGTCCAGAATCTTACAATGATATTAGATGCAAGAGACAGTGGCAAGAGAAGGGAGACCTCAATGATACTGAACGTGGGTCCCGTAAAAAAGATGGGGACCACGAAGGTCATATATAATAAAAAGAGGTTAATGACAGTGGTTTTAATATGGTATGAAACATCTGATCCGATCGGTTAAATTAATTTTGACTAGCTTCCTTCAAGAGGGCTAGCTAAACTTATTCGGCATTCCCAACATGTACACCTAACAAACCTAACAAACTAAACAACGGATTTTTAACAAGGGGCAAAACAATTAAAGAGGCTGTATATATAATTATATTATAGATAAGAAAATCAAAGATTTGTTAAATAATGACGAAATAAATATATATTTTCTTGCGTTTATCTGGTAAAACGGGAAATGCCCATAATACTGTAGTCTGCAGTAAGAAGTTGTGAGTAAAATATTAGTATATACTCGTATAAGTGATGTTACTGGTAAACTACTATATATTTTAAAATACAAAATGTTTCGTCACTAGCCTCTTTAGCTCAGTGGTAGAGCACTGGTCTCGTAAACCAGGGGTCGTGAGTTCAAACCTCACAGGAGGCATGTATAACTTTTTGCTGAATAATGTATAGATAATCTTTCTATTAATGGTTTCATTTTTTTTAATAATCTACCGTCTATATTTATTGTTTTTTCCCTTGCGTAGAAGTTAATGTGAATTATATTAAAAAAAAGAAAAAAAAAAATGGCGTTTTTTGTAAGTAGATATGAGTTAAGTAGATATATTAATAGTATATAAAATCACTTTTTCTTTCAATAATAATGTAATTTACTGTACTTTCTGCTTCTTTGCTTTAGTTATGGTGAATCGGGCGTACTTGTTAGGTAACTCATACTTTATATCATCAGTCTCAGATCTGTATATTTAACAAACTCCATGTACTACATGGGAAAAAATGACTGTATTTACATTTATATAAAATTAATTATTATTTTATTAAACTAAATTATTATTACTAAACTAAAGGCCTGAATTTGAACCAAAAATAATTTCAATCGTAAGCAATCTAATCAACAATAGAAACTTTAATATTAACCATGTTATTTTAAAATAATAATGTTTTTTTAAAACTGGTTTTTTTTAATAATAATATGAGACCCCGTTACATTCTCGACGTACACCTATGCTTCAAAGCATTAAATATAATTTAAAAAGCAATATTTTGCAAAAACAAAATTAATTAAAGTTAATAATCGTATGCGTTATACATAGTACAAGTATCAGCCTCTTTAGCTCAGTGGCAGAGCACTGGTCTTGTAAACCAGGGGTCGTGAGTTCAATCCTCACAGGAGGCAAATATTTTTTTTGTTGTTTATTAAAAATACTTCGTCGCAAAATAAGTGTCTATTATTACTGTGGAGGCTAAATTGTTGTATAAGTTTAAGTTCAAATAGTGTGTAGACTTTAGAATATTGTCTGTTGTAAGTTTGTTTTAAGGGAAAGATGGGACTGACATTACTTGCTATTGCTTACTTAAAAAGTCCCTAAATAAAAACAGATTAAAAAACAATAAAAAATAAGTGTCTATTATAAAGAGATTATTGAATAGTATGTTGTCTTATCGTATGACACGACCTTTGTTAGATATTAAATTTTGTAACAAAGTCGTTTTAATTTAAGTTAATTATTAAAAAAATATCGTTAACTTTAACAATTGACAGTCCATATCTAAGTGATTAGAGCAGGGGTTCCCAACCTCATTTTGGCATTTTGGCCTGGGATCAGTGTTAATAGACGATGTACGTACCTATGTAAGAAAATCGATTAAATTTAAATAAAATTTGGTTCGAATTTGTACTATGAATATACTCGTAGCACTACTATCAGAAATCTCGCATTCGCCGAATCGAAAATCATTCGGGGAACATTTATTGCCATCTGTGCACCATTGGTGTTTCGCGGGACCATTGGTTGGGAACCACTGACTTACGGCACATATCCTATATATTATCTATGCACATAATAAATGGTTTTACTTAATTATTAGAATATGTTGAATAATATCGTGTAACTGCTGTAAGCCTCTTTAGCTCAGTGGCAGAGCACTGGTCTTGTAAACCAGGGGTCGTGAGTTCAATCCTCACAGGAGGCAAATATAAATATTGAATATTGAATGTTTTAGACAAGATTTTTTTAATTCTAAGCGTTCACTTCTTGTTTTATGGTTTTAAAATGAAGAAAAATCGACTAAGTTTTAAGATGATCAGTCATTTTTTCGTATCGGTAGTCGTATGACTACCCCTACTACTACCTGTATATGCGGTAGTTGTGAATGTATATGATAACCGATATGATGTTTTTTTTTTAATTTTCCCATTACCAAGCTAGCTAGAGTAAAATATTTTGGCGAAAATGAACTATTTCAATTTCCCCGTTTTGGCAATACAAGCACTGTCTTGAATTAAAGTGCAAAAAGAACAACAAAGTTAATTAATTCTAGGTCCTCTCACGTTATGCCTGCATTTTCTCTTTTTCTCAAATTTTCTTTACCATTCTATGACAAAAAAAAATCTTTTACATTGAGTGGCGGAACTTAACGCCGAACGCCGGTAGAAGGAGGTTATCGAACCCAATATCGTAGCGTTCCCAGTAACACGACGGCCTTCCGTTGATCCCGAGAAGGAGGTTTTATTGAACTCGCTTCTTTTATCTTATTAAGGTGAATGTAACTTAATGTAGAAAATGCAGGGATATATATATATATATATATATATATATATATATATATATATATATATATATATATATATATATATATATATATATATATATATATATATATATATATATATATATATATATATATATATATATATATATATGCGTATATAATTAACCTCTTATCGTACAAATATATAATTATAGTTCTTTTATTTTCAATAAATAAATTAAATACTCTTTGCCCTTTTATATAAATCTCCGAAAAGGATTCAAACCTAGGGACGTGTACTGTCCCACTGTGACTTGTTGATATTTATCCATTTATATTTGTTATTTACATATATATTAATATGTGAATTAAATTCTTTAGACCCCTTTTTGTGAAAATTGCGCAGACGGAGGAGTATGAAATTTGGCACACTTAGAGTTTATGTGTAGGAGAAGTGCAGGACGCTAATATTTTTCAATAATAATGCTTATAAAGTAAATTAAATCAGTTAAACAATACAACTTTTGTATAAACAGATATACACGTTGCTATGGCAACGAGAATTTCTCGCATCAACCAGTTTCATGCTCTGAACAATTGAAGGTCCCTTATGGGTACTTAGCACTAATTATTTTCAGAATTAAGTTAACCTTAGCTTGAGGTATAGCCCTAGTCAGAAATTAAAGTATATAATAGAAATATATAAAAACTATAAAACAATATATAATTATTGGATTATATAAAATGTCGCATTTAACACTGTTTTTTATATATCTATAGGTATATGTACATATATATCTTATATGTGGTTACAATAATCTTAACTGAATAGTGAAAAGCTTTTGTGACGGGCTCAAGGGTCGCTGTTAACATGTCAAGTCTCTATTGTCGGAGGATATCGGTCAGTTGTAAAGAATTAGAGCTCAAGATATACTTGTTCAATAACTATTGTAACTATCGATTTGTCATTGGCCGGAAAGGAAAAGAATATATTGGCTTATTTGAAGCTTTTTTAAAGCTTTTTGGAGTAGAGCTTTTATTGGCTTTTTTATCGAATATAAACAATAAACATATGGAATTTAAACCTAGAACCATTATCCGGTATAACCGTGCTACTATTATATTCTTTTATTACTGTTAATGAATTTTGTCATAGCCCTTAGCTAAAACTTACCAGGATGTTTTAAAATTTAATTAAATTAAATTTAAAGTTAAACTCAATATTTAAACACTAGAAACGTATATATTTTTAAAATCCTTAATGTTATTGTATATAAGCATTGCCGGATTTATCAGTAGACTGATTAGTCATAAGCAAGGGGCGGCAGATTTTGGGGATTTTCTTAGCTATCTTATAGATATTTAAAAAAAATGTACAATAGTTTTCTAGTGTCTTATAGAAATCGAATGTGCTCAAAACGATTTCTTTTGAATTTAAACGAAATAGTTGAATCCTAGATTATGGAGTCCAGGACCTGCCAACAGTGGAGGTAAGGTCAGCAAAAACACCTATACTTAATTAAAAGTGTCTACTTGAAAATCTGCTTCTTGAATTTGACGGGTTGTAATATTTGGGCAAATTCGCTTAACAGTCTTCTCGCTTATTATGAGATAAATTATGATCCTAGTACCAAAAACCAAAGTACAAACCCAACGTATTCATTATCGTCGAATGTCAATTAAATATTATAATGAACGTACAAGCTGTCATAACGTTTGGAATTCGACATATGAATCACAGGATCCAATCAACGCGTGTGTAAATTAATTCAAAAGGAAGATTGATGTCCATAATTAGATTTTCAGTTATTAAAGCATTTCGGTATGCGGTTGAAATTTGTACTGATTTGACTGATTTAATTGAAATATAGTTACTTCTTGTATTATGTGGGAAAGTTTTATTGTTTTTGAACGTAATGTTGTAAGTGAAAATCGATATGTATGTAAATCGATTTGACTAATATATATATATATATATATATATATATATAATATATATATATATATATATATATATATATATATATATATAATATATATATATATATATATATATATATATATATATATATATATATATATATATATATATATATATATATATATATATATATATATATATATATATTGTAATAGAAGTATAGAAGAAGAAAGTTGCCAAAGGTGGATTTATCTCTAGAAGAGATTTCTTCCAGCCAACCTGTGAAAGTGGGCGAAATCATTAAGTAGCGAGATGACAGAAGAATTGCAATATAAAGATAAAAATTTACATAATTACATAAAAATAAAAAAAAGGCTTAAATAAAAATACAGTGCCGTATATTACACAGCTGAGTCCATACATGGATTCAATCGCTAGTTGTGGAGTTCCAAGTAAGAGTAAAGAGCATTGATTAAAATTAATTTAATAAAAATATTATTGTTGTTGGCAAAGTTATTTTCAATATACAAGATATTCTTCCATAAAATTACTATCAATCTGAAGTTTTTTTTTTTCTTTTTTATTTCTTTTTTAATGTATCTATTTTGTGTTCACCACAAACTTTTGGTGTTGGAGTTTTTCGGTTTTAAGCAGTTTTAGTGTGAATTTTTAATATATAGAAGTATACGAGTGGTCTAATGGAAATAACTAAGAGATGTGTAAATCTGACCAATCAACTGTGGGGAGCATAGACACGATTCATGCAAATTGTAACAAAGGCTATCCATCGTCGCCTATCCTTAGCCTTTGTCGATAAATGGGCTATTAAACAAGCAAACAGTTTTTCCATACAAATTATTAGTTCCGGTGGTTAGTGCGTTTAAACAAACATATATTTTAGCTTTATTATTATTATTATTATAATAGTATAGACTATAGATTGTACTTTTTATCATTATCATCTTACTCCTAAAATGTGGAAAGACTTTTGAATCTAATTGCATAGCCTGTATTAAACATACACACACACACACACACACATATATATATATATATATATATATATATATATATATATATATATATATATATATATATATATATATATATATATATATATATATATATGTATGTCTTTACCTCCTTGTTTTTTTTGGCGTATATAATACCATTTTTTATATATCAATGTAAAATCTTAGGTAAAATCTAATACTAAACACGTAATGGATGTGTGTCAGTCACGTAATACAACCGGTGGAACGAAGTGACTCGCCAGAGTGGTTGCTTAGACTCGATTGCTCTATGTTGGTACAATAATATCATAGTAGCGATAACAAAAAAGGAATATTTTACACGCGTTTTTGTGTAATATGGTGGCGTGGTTTCGCCACTTCTCCGTTGGATGGAAAGAGGAGAACGGTGAGTCTTGACACTAGATGAAAATGGGCAGGTTATATCACTATATACATACATTATATATGCATTAAAAAAAATAAAAAAAAATACTATGTATATATAAATAAATGTATTTTTTTTTAGCTTTTACTGATCAACTTAGTTGAAGTTTTCTTCATTTCTATGTGATGTGAAGTCGAATCTGTACTCAACAAGCAGCATGTGCTTGTAGTAAAAAGTAATAATAATTATAATGTTGAAATAATTTAATGAAAAAACAATTTTTACTACTAACAGAAGTGAAATTTTCACTGCATTTGCGTAATTACCAAGCATTCACCTTACTGCATATTAATTAACATGAAATCGCTCAAAACATATTTAATTAGATATAATATATAAAAAAGAAATAAAAATCGAAATAGAAAAAGAAAGAGCTAAAAAACAAGGGCTCGTCCGGGATTTGAACCCGGGACCTCTCGCACCCAAAGCGAA
The DNA here is from genome assembly GCA_037127375.1 of Dione juno. Taxonomy (NCBI): domain Eukaryota; kingdom Metazoa; phylum Arthropoda; class Insecta; order Lepidoptera; family Nymphalidae; genus Dione; species Dione juno. The sequence goes on from JAXRJS010000051.1 coordinate 32,669, forward strand.
AATCATACCCCTAGACCAACGAGCCATATGATACTAATGAGCATAACGTTATACATTTTCCAAGACTTTCATGAATGAAATCCACTTGTATCAACAATTTGACTAATTAAATAAAAATATAATGTGTCTCGAATTTATAAAGCAAGAATAAAGTTCTAAAAAAGTTTTTTTAGGCTTTTTTGAGAAACTTACAGAGTAATTTGGTTGTTTAGGAAAATTGGAGGCCGAATGATAGTAGATTATTTCCGCTATATGTATGAATGTATGTATGTTTGTATGTTTATTCTATGTTAGTCAGTAAATTATTGACTGACTGACACAAAATATTAACTTACAATAAAAATTTAATTAAATACTCAAGAAGAATTGCTTGACTGCTTTATTTAAAGCAACGATTTAGCAATAGCATTTGAAAAATTCGAATAATATTTGGGGTAAAGGAGCATTTATTACCGAGATTTTAGTACAGGTCCTTTCATCTCATGACTTGTGCCGGGCCAGGGTCTAAATCTCCGAGTGACCGTGGCTAGGAGAGGAATTTAATCACGGGTTTGCTTTCGTGCAATTGTGATACGCTCCGTGTCCGCTGTACTCTAACTTTTTTTTTATGCTTCACACTGTATTCCGCAAGGTATATCGAGAGAACTAGCCAGTGTTAACAGCTAGCCAGTGTTAGTCTGTCTGTCTGTCTTTTGGGACCAGTTTATCAATATCAAGGCAAGGAAGTTAATATCAACAATTCAGGTCGGTTGCCTTCAGGACAGAAAAAAAACATTAATTTTAAATTACTTTCCTAAGATAATATCGAGCCCCCAACTACCCTGTATATACTACTGTGATATCATTTTTCCTATAAATCAATACATTATTTCTATTATTCTTTACAAAATTCAGAAACAATATTTTTGTGGCGTTTGTGAGGTTAACGCTATATATATTGTCTCAACTCAATTTGGCATGAAAATAAACAACACTGAAGGAATAAAATAACAGCCAATTACGTTTGTATAATACATTATACACAGATGAAATCGAAATATACCACATTTCTACTGTACAAACTAAAATTGTATACATACATATACTGGACATGCAGATTCGTCTCTGTGGTCAAATAAGAATGACAAAAGGTTCAAGTTAACTCTGACTGTTGATACATGATCGATTACATCGATACGTATAACGTTATATTAATGTAGTATAAGAGCGCCGTCGTGACTCAGAGGCCGATGGCGCGATGGTTTATGGGTTCGATTCCCACTCGGGGAGAATTTTCATTTTCTTCGTTCTGACAACAAGGTTAAAACCGCGGGGTTGAGCTCCGCCACTCAACACGCAACGTCTCGAAATGCGAAAAGCATCGACACTAAGTTCCGTCTGCCTACCCTGCTATGTGCGGTATATAGAGTTAAGCTAAAAAAATATTGTATAAACTATAAGCTTTCAAACAAAAAGCAAAATATTCTTTACTCAAACAGGCTATTACAAACGCTTTTGTCAATTAACATAATTGTCAGTATTGTCAGTCCTACTAGAAGCTACCACCAGCTCGGAAGGCAGTTCTGCTGAGAAGATCTGGCGAAAATCTCATCAGTTGCTCTTTTTAATGTAATCTTTTTGGTACCTTCCTCGATAAATAGAATAAAGCTTCGATTCAGTAGTTCTTGAGATTATCGCGCTCAAGCGAACAAACCCATCAGCTTTATAATAGTATTTAGATAAGTTATAAAACACTTTGCAGAAAATATTGATTCTATAAACGCTTGGTCCGCCTCCTTATTCCCTTTTGTGAATGATTAATGAAATCGGTTCTTTACACAATTTAGAATTGAGGCTAGGTGTAGCTTTGGTTAGTTTCTTCTATCTAAGTTATAACGTTATTTCTTTATTCTATCTTTGGATACTTGTTTGTAACAATACAGTACACAAATCTGTGTGTTTATATAAATTTTTTTAAATTTTAATTTTTTTTTGTTATATAAACTAGTATTAAGACTTTCCTTTTTTTTTTGCTTTGCGCATAACGCCGTGGTGTGTAATACAGTAAGTAATATCACCCGATTTCAAGTGAATTGAAAATTATTCTAATGTTACTATTTCCCAAAGTGGAGGATCGAACCCGCAACCATCGCGTGCATAGTGTTCTATTGAGCTTAAATGGTGTTTTTCTATAAATTCCTCCATCTAGTTAAAATATTACATAAGCCGTTTCATATCATACATAAATATTATATTTAAGTACCTCATTAATGAGGACAAAACATGAGAGTTAATACGTTGACGGTTCGTTTGATTCTTATAGAAGAGCGTTCTCCGTTAAGCTGCTAATGGCGTTTATTCAATAATCTCGGATTTCCGGATGTTTTCAATATATTTAACAAATAATGTCTGTCCTTAGCGAATATCAAAATAAATAAATTAAATTAGTTTCACGCTGTATCCCGCATATAGATGGTGATAGAATGAGGAAACAAGTGGGACGATTTCCCGTTTTCGTCATTCCGATTTTCAAGAGATTGTTGTACAGTGGGTAAGTCAACGCCGAGCTTGTCTTGTTACCAGAGATAGACATTAGTACTTACCTTTCCTGAGTAGGAATCTAATCTTATGACAGCCGCGTTTACAGTCAGACGCTGTGCCCGCTACGAACAAGGCCTCAATCATATATGATAATTAAAAAAAAAAACTCTTCCGTTACTGAGTGACTGACTGACTGATGACAACACACAGCAGAAATACTAAGGTAGATACCAGTATTTGACAGGTAGGGTCAATTGGGGCATCAAGGGGAAGAACTAAGACAGGATTTTCGAAATTCCACGTCTTGTAAGCAGATGGTTTTTTTAAACGCTAGTCTCTACTTATTTCTACTTAATAATGTTATAAATAAAAATAAAAAAAAAGATAAAAGCGAGATATATACATATATTGAAGACCGGAAACGAAAAGGTTCGATGTGGCATGCCTATTGGAATAACATCAAAGGCGCGTCAATTGGAGCGTACAAGCCAACGTACGTAGTGCGTAGTACCTATGTATGTATGTATGATGTAGTAGGTAGGTACTATGTGGACCGCGCCAACAGTGTGTTTTAACTATTTTACTTTTAAATATATCGTAAAGTTTTGTATTTATATTTCTATACTAATATCACGAAGATGAAGAGTTTGGGAACTATTGGGTCGGAAAGATTATTTTTGTATAGTAGTAAAAATTACCATAGCGGGATTTGTATTATGGACCCGCGCCTCTTGGAAACCGTCCAAGTGCTCTGACCGCTCAGCCATACGTTTTGATCGAGCTGCATCGAAATTCGTATATGCTTGTTATAGCTTATTTACGTTGTTAGCAACTTTGTGTAGAAAATTTAACAAATTTCTGCTACCCAAAGAAGCCAATTTTATTGCCAAGAATTATTATTTCCACACTAAGGAAAAAAAATAATTAAGTAAAACCATTAAATATCACGATATGTTCATAACTTGGAACTCAGTAACTTGGGTTTGCCCTAACTTGGAGCTTGGACATCTCAAAAAAATCCTGGTACGTTAAAATTTTTATATGTTTTTATAAAGACTACATTCTGTTCGACAGTCTGTTTCACGAGGATTTTTTTCATGTTAATCATGATGATGTATCGTTTCTATATACTTTGTAACCACAGTACATGCAGGCAGGAATTCTCTGGACATTTAGAATGGGCTATGCTTTATATATGCTTTACACAAGTCTGCTTCTTCCACTTGACATAGGGGTGAAGCCGCAAGAGCTAGTTTATAATAAATGGATAACTATACAAATAATAATAGATAAGTCGTTATCAACAGTTATCCTATAATGTAAGAAAATTCTTTGATTAATAAATATACAACCAACCATTGCATTGTATTCTAGATTATTTGTGACTTTCATTAGAATTTAGTTTTAATTTGTAATAATAGCTTAGATAATAAGGTTTTTATCATATTAATAATTATATTCAAGTAGTCTTAGATCTTTCGCATAGACAAAAATACGTCTTAAATACATTGTTTTATTCCTGTTCTAAAGTATAACAGAGTCCATTACTAACTTCTGGAAGAACAAAAAAAAAATTTTCCCTCATGCGTGCAAAGAAGTTTCACTTCAAAATTTAATACATTCTTATTTATATGTTAACAATTTCTTGATGGAGCCGTCAGGGTGCAGCAGCAAGGCATTGTGAAATGAAATATATTCATTTTCTAGCTATTGTAAGACAAAATTTGCGAAACACTATGTTCCCTCTGCCTATAGTGACGCTGATCCCGCAAAGAATAACATTGAAAATTGAGCAACTATTACTTTAGTTTTAAATGAACACCTATCTTACACAAGAGTGGACTTCATGATAGACTCATTTAAAAGTTTTCTTAACATAATGTCAAAATAATAAATACACGCATATGTAAAGTTAAATTTAAACCTTAATACCCTAGAAAATAAAGTTCTTATCTGCAATTTCCATGTTATATTTCATAGAAGAGTCTATATTAACCGTATCTACCTTAGTGTACGGTTCAACGACATTCGCTCTACATATATATTGGACTTGTTTACGTTATATACAACAATATGGCCAGCGTGATAAAATTTTCCTTTCAGATACGACGATATATTATTTAGACTCAAAGATTTAAATAAGACTGTTAATTGTCGACTATTGATGTTTATAAATATTCTATGTACAAATATTCTATGCATACATATAAAGCAGTCTAGATAGAGGGAACCTAGTGTTCAAACACTCCATTCCCAACTTTCCGCCCAATTCTGAGACATTGCGTGTTGAGCACTTTGCCTTGTTACCATAGCAACGAAATGAAATAATTAATCTTTCCGAGTGGGAATCGGGTCTCGCAATTTAACTATAGTACAATTTAAAAATCCAGTTTTTATAAACTGCATTATCTAAAGGATATCTTTAAGGACTTTTAAGGAAGCCGTCATAGCTCAGTGGCACAGCGTCTGACTGTAAACGGTTGAGGGTTCGATTCCCATTCTGGTTGAATCAATTACGTCACTTCGTCGCTCTGGTAATACGACAAAGCGAGGAGTGACTTTTAAGCAAAGCTATAACAAACACGCGTACTGTTTACAGAGCACTAATGGTTCTCAACATTAATAAATCAATAGCATATATTTGGGAAGGATCGTTTGATGTCTTCGGTCCGATCATTATCGACTAAAAGGACACTTTGCTAATGTATGGCTTCATTTTATTTCGTCATACAAATATACAGTTTCGTAGTATTTGGGGGTGGGTAGTAAAAAACTAATGTGTCAGTCACAGATGTTGATGTTGATATATATATATGATATATATATATATATATATATATATATATATATATATATATATATATATATATATATATATATATATATATATATATATATATATATATATATATATATAAACTCACATTTTGATTTTGTAATGTCATTCATTCCATTTTCCCTGTTTCTTCTATAAATAAGACAGCTCTTTAATGAAGATGAAAAATTTTCATACAATTGTAGCTCTTTCGTTGCGTTCTGTAAAAACAGCTTTATTTAATCAAAAGGCTTCTAAGGTATCTCCGTCTGATTATAAATAAGTCATTTTTAAGGTTTTTAAATTGTTATTCTAACGTAAAGAAAATAAAGTCTTGTAAGAAAATAGAAATTTAAACTCGGCGGGATTTGAACTAACGCTACTTGTTTTACATTTCTTATTATATACTATTTATAATACCAATATATAGTTCCTAAGTACGGAGACCGTTATGGCTTAGCGGCACAGCATCTGACGGTAATTGGGAATGGTTAGTGGGTTGGATTCCCACTCGGGGGAATGATTTATTTTGTTTCCTCGTTCTGATAATGAGACTGAGCACAACATTGAGTTCGCACTCAACTCGCAATGTCACAAACCATCGGGCGGAAAGTGGGGAAGAATATCTCGACATCAGGTTTCAAAATCAGAATCAAAACTGTATATATATATATATATATATATATATATATATATATATATATATATATATATATATATATATATATATATATATATATTATATATATATATATATACATATATATATATATATACACACACACTCACATAAATATATATTATATATTAAATAAAATTTATATATCTTGTCATAAGTATTTATATCTAGTATTTATAAAACGAAAGCTGTCTTCTGAGCCAGAGGGGAGCTGTCACGTTGCATCTACCCCCCAGTATACGATATATGCAATAATATTATCTCAGTCAATGCTTGCCATTCGATGGACTCCTTTCATTTTCGCTATAATTTTGGTTTGCTTATTAATTATCGTGTTCCATTTTATATCATATAAATGTAGTTGACTTTTCTTTCAATGAAATTTGATTCAATGAAATTTAGACATTTTATAATAATTTGATTTCTAAACGAAAGCCTTCGAATGAAGCTTCCTGACTAACCTATGGACTTACAGTCGATGCTTCCCATTCCTTTCCTTTTCGGTATTATCTCGCTTGTATTATTAATTATCGTGTTCAGTTTTATATTATACGAGGTCCATTCCGCGTAAATCCCGATCCCACGGGAATCTTGGGATAATGAATAGCCTATTAAGTGCTCCACAACTTGCCGTATCTTCCGGTGAAAGTTCTATAACGATTCAGCCGTTCTGAAGATTATTACCTGACGGTAATAAAGCCTGTAATAAACCTTATAAGAATTTCGACGCAGAGTTAGGAAGAACGCATGCCTTAGTGGTCAGAGCGCTAGGACGGTTTCCATGATGCGCGGGTTTAAGTCTCGCTGCGTTCAAATTTTTATACATTTTCTTTAAGTATTTTTTCTATAGTTAGTGCAACAAAGTAATAGTACTAATAAAATATTTATTTGGTTTATAACATAAGTACAGTACAGTTTAAATTTGTAAATTAACACTCATACAAAATAAAACAACTATATATATACTATAATATATACTATATATGTTTGTTGCTATAAACATCACATAAAAAAATTTTTTGAGAGAAAAAATAGATACTAAGTAAGTATATTATGTACTTTTAAATTGATGTTGAATATTCGCAGTAGTAATTGTGAGTAGACTTTTATTTGCCTCCTTCAATACAGAAAAATAGGTTTTGTTTCTATAAAACATGTTAAACAACGCTAGATAAAATCTCCAGTTCATCTCCATCGTAAGCTCCGGTAATCGACATTCACCAGTTACACTTAATTATCGATTAATAATCGACTTGGACTGAACTTACGAGATTCGAATATTATTTATTTTGTAATAAGATAAAGAAGTAAATAATTTTAGTGTACTGTACAAACATCGATATGTTTTATCCAAAAATCGACACCTTGTCCATTGGTGTCGATGCCGATGTCGATCAAATATGCACTGTGTGCTTTCATGGTAATGTACAATATCTGGAACTTAATCTATAAGCAATTAGCTTAATAAATACAGATATTTTCACTAAAATACATATTCTATATAATAACAATAATAATAATATCTGTGCCAGGCAACCTTAGGACAGAAGAAATAGAAAATTAATATAGAGTTAGAGTGTAATAACTAATGATTTATAAAATATCCAACATAATTATTATATGTATGTATATAATAATTGTGTTGGATATTTTATAAATCATTAGTTATTACAAACATACATACAAATATAAATACATAAATAAAAACAATAATAAAAAAATTATATAAAAATCAGTGCATATACCTTTCAGCTCTCCCTCTACAAAAAAATTGCGCATGTTTTTTATTGTGCCATATAAGTAAGAAAGTTGACTAAATGTTGCCATTATGACAAATTTGTAGCGTATCCTAATTTTCCTTTGTTAAAAAAGTGTCGATCATTGGCGCTTGTCTATTACTGGTGGCACTACCATAGCTAAGTAATATTTTTATGTCATTTAAGAAGGGTTGGTCATATGATTATTACCCTATAAATTGTGGAAACTTTATAGACGCTATAAAACTTTAACATAACCACGATAGACGTCGTAAAATGGGAGAGTACAGTTTTTGTTTGATTTTATTTAAAAAAAATTACAACTAGCTATAAAATATTTAAAGCTTAGTAAAAATTTTATTAATATCTTAGATTTAGCCACGCAACACACAGATGAGCACAGATTATGTTAAAGAAAATCGATCTAGAGTGAATCGAACACGCATACCGATGATTCTGTATTTAATATATGGCTCTATAATAGTAGGTAGTAATTTATAAAAATGGACAAACTTAAATTGACATATGCAATTTTGTATGAAATTAATGACAGATAAGTTTGTAATAGTTATTTTTTTTTAATTCTCAGTCAACGTATTAATAGATTTTGATTACGCTGATAATTTCAAACAATATTCAGAAAAAAAATCAGCATCGTATTTCTTATTGTGTTGATTACGAAGTTTTTGCTTGCTCCAAGAGACTATATACCATGTTTCATATAAAATTTAGCTGCTCTTGAGAAAAGTGCCCATGACAGACGGTGACCAAAGTGATCCTTTTTTTTTGTCGCTGGGAAATGCTTTTACGCAGACCCTCCCTGAGTAGGACAATTGTGCCCTACAGACGAATGGTACTGTGGGACTCATCGAACCCAACACTACTCACTAAAACCCAGCGGAAACCCTCTCCACCTATATGAGATGCTGCAGGATCGCTTGCGCATGCCACTACAGCACCTCGGTGGAAGGCCAACTTAACGTAGGCCACTATCACCTTCAGGGAGTCCCAGGGTTACTTCCAGGGCACCCGCAGCCTCGATGACTTGCAGGAGGATCTTCATGACCTTCCTGCAGTAGCTCCTCTAGGGTCAGGGAAGTTAGAGGTGCGCATACCGCCTTCTCCTTTCTCCTGGTCTACGACGGCGGAGCAGATCTGCGTCCACGCTAAGCTCGCGCGCACGCTCCGCGGCCTCCTTCTGTGCGATAACCGATTCACAGAAGGAGACTGCTACAGACCAGTTCCTCTCACTCTCCAGCATGGCTTCCATCATACTAGACAGTGAGAGATCCCTACCCACTACAGCCATCAAGGCGTGGCGTTGCGGAGCCCAAGCAGGGCATTCGGCCAGAGTGTGATGCACCGAATCAACGGAGGCATCAAATTCGTGGCACGCTGGTGACATCTCCCGACGCGCAATCTGATGCAAGTATTTGCCAGAGCAACCGTCACCAAAGTGATCCTACGGCAACCTAACAATGTATTTACTCCGAAGGAACCGATGTTAAAAGCTGAAGTCGGCTAGTTGAAGCTTTCGTTAAAATACAGAACTGACAAAAATGTTGGGTTAGGTCATTTTGATTTTGGATCACTTTTAAAAGTACAAATTACATATGGGAGAAATGCCTAGAGTGTAAAGGTTGCCTTGAAATTTAAGTAGGTTAAACTAGTTATAAATTACAATGCCAAAAAGGTACCAGATCTATATCAGAATATGTAACGCCCAACACCTAGTCAAGAGTTTCTTCAGAACAGAAGGTATCGCAATATATATATATATATATATATATATATATATATATATATATATATATATATATATATATATATATATATATATATATATATATATATATATATATATATATATATATATATATATATATATATATATATATATAAATCACTACCACACAACGCACGTTGTTGCACAACGCAAGTTTCCTTACTTTCTATTCAATTAAAATAAAAAAAAATATTCTTTATTCAAATAGAATTTGACACGTGCCTTTGAATCGTTGAATGAACATGTCGTTATCACCGGTTCGGAAGGCAGTTCTGTTGATAAGAGCCGACAAGAAACTACTAGAACTATTACAAGAAACTATTATTAAATACAATGATAGTATCGTGGATAAAATTCAAATAACATCAATTTCGCACATTTTTTTCGTTTTAATATTCTTGAACAATATAATAAGCTTGTGAGTAACACAAGCACTTTTGTATATTTTGTGAACTAAACAAGCTTTTTTTTGTTACGAATTTTCTCCATTTTAAAAGGTCCTTTCTTTTCACTTCACATAAAGTGAAGCAGACAGAGATTAATACTTCCGAACGGGGATTGATCATGTGACATTATAAAAATTATAAGCAATTATAATAATTTTTATAATGTTACATGATCAATCTATTGGACCTGTACTAGATATATGGACTAAACAAAAAGAGCTAACATGATTACTCAAATGATGTACACAATAAATTTTTTGAGCTCACACCATATTTGGTCCAAAAACCTTCCAAATTAGCTTTTTTTTCCTTAAATTCTATAGAAAATATAACTATATTAATCACCGCTATTTAGGTCCTGCTATTTGGTCCAGTTGGATGCACATGAATGTTACAAAAGCACAATTTATAAAGCGAGGGAGAGGGAGAGGGGGGAGGAGGGAGTGTGAGGAAATCTGCACTTAGCGTTTACGTTAAAGAAAAGCACGTTATGTTCAGATGTTTCTACATATGTTTGCTCCAATAAAATTGTGTGTAGGGTTGCTTGCTGTAAATAAAAAAGTTATGGACATTTTTTACAGATATACTTAAATGGTTTGTATCAACCAGTCTGATTTCTATTGATCCTATTTCTGTCTTTCGAATGGAACTTACTGCGGCCGTTTTTTATATTTTGTGTCCCCTCTACTGTCCCTTTAGCGTGGAACAAAATACTTGCAAAGTTGTATTTTATTCATCCATAACTTAAAAAAATTACATTATTTTGATAGCTCTTAGTGTGTGTATTGTATAAAAGGATTTTCAATATCAAAATAGAAATCCACCGAATAAAAAATAATTTTTAATTAATTATTCTAACTTAGTAAGTAACTTGAATATTAATAATTTTATATACAACCCTATTGACTAACTTGGCCAAGTCGTTACACAGAAATCTAAGATCATTTAAAATTAAACTATAATACTATATCTTAAGGCTTAAATTGTCTTAATTTCCGTCCTCATTGTTAAGTGCTACAATTTATTACTAATACTACAAGGCTAAAGTCGACCTTATTGGTTTATAATAAGGTATATTTTGGAATAGCAATTTATGATCGTTATTGTGGTAGAGGTAAGTTTCATGCTTTGTGACGTGTTAATGTCTACCACATACTTGTCCTTAGTAAATGTGCAAGCGTTCTCTACCAAATAGCAATTATAGTAATATATAAAAGAAAAAAACTGAGAGAGAGTAAAACTATTTATTATGCATTTTATTTTAATGTTATTTATATACGTGGTTGTGATGCAGCCGCCCTTAATAACTTTTTTGTGCAGAGGCGAGCTATTCGTTCATTCTGTAACTTACGGAAAAATTTAAGGTAATTTATATATTGACAGCTACGTTTCAATATATCCTCGAGAATGTAGAGTATGTAAAAAATGATTTCACCAAAATCGGTGATGTACAAGAAATGGGTTGAATCTTATGGGTTGAATGCATCGAGTCCGCAATTCCTTCATGGGACAGTGTGTACGCTTTTACAATAGGATCCCAGGAAACGTCCGAGAATGTTCTACATCATATTTTAAAATAAATGTGAAAAGGCGTTAGTATTATTACTAAATTAATGATTTTATAAGTGATAACACACCATGGGAATGAAATGCTCGCACCAGTCTATTTCAAAGGTCAACAATTATTGTAAATTTGCAAATGACCATTTTGAAAAAACGGTTAAAAATAGAATACCCGTTGAATTTCTCGCGCCGGTTTTTCTCAGGTTTATGGCATTAACTTTAGTGACCCGGGTTAATTTTTCACTTTTAAAAAATGAATCAAGAATTCTTATTTTAATAAAATTATTTGAATTTGAATAAATAGTTGTAGCTTTCTACGTTCAGTAGTTTCGGCTATACATTGTTTGTCAGTCAGAGCTTTAGTAGCAGAAGAATTTTATATATAATTGCATGTTATTCACTTATTTTAGAAAAGTTCGATCCCCTGCACCTCCTTAAAGCGAAATTACGTATTAAGCTTTTTTTTTGTGACCAGTAGTTGCTACTACGCCGTCTCTGTCAATCAGTTAAGAATAAAAGACATGTCAATAGATGCTACGAAAGTTAAAAGTTCAGTTAAAGCCCAAAAATAACAAATTGGCGTTATCGTAGTAATTTAAAAAAATATCACTTACAATACGGGAAATGAATGTGCAGCAACTAACTTAAAACTAACTTAAACTTTGAAATTTTAATTTGTTTGGAGGCAAGAACATGATTAAATTTATTTTTGTTATATCTGTAGCATTTTCTAAATTATAACATTTTCTCATCTAATACGGTAAGCTCTCGAACTTACTGTTAAGTCACTTCGTTTCTCACTTTCCTCTAGATTTCGAGACATTGAGTGTTGAGTAGCTAAACACAAAACCGCACTTTGTGTACCGAAGCGGGTAAATGAAAATAATTCATTCCGAGTGGAGATCGATCCTACGACCATCGCGCTACATCTACGTGACTGCACTCCGACACGATGGTCACAACATGTCCAAAATTTATATAATATTTATATAAGAAATACAAAATATTCCATCGATTTAATTGAAAAATGTTCCAAAATCAAAGGAGTTCGATAAAATAAAAAAAAAAACAACGATTCATCGATTAATTACCAACACTTTCGTCATGGAAATTGCCTAACGACATCAATTCAGCAAACAAGTGAAGCCCCACGCCGCGCCACTGCCACGATTGATTTCCGAAATAGAGATGATCAACGTTGTACAGGGCTGTCGGTAGGCAGTTACATGTACGTATTTTTTTTATACTTTTAGCATCACGCTTTTTTGTTTTTGGCTGGAAGCCAGAGAGAATGCAGCGCCACACTCGACGGCCTCTGCATACCTATTTGCTTCGTCGTCCTCGTCATTAACATGCCATAAGAGGATTCAGATGCCTTTCATGTGAACTTCCTCCTGTGCCATTGACACTGTCTCGAAGGAACCTTCTTTGACTTTTGTGAATTTTGAGGTTCGATTAACACACGGGGACCTTAACCGTAGGTTTTCGATACATGTCCTTTACCACACATTGTGAAGCTAATATAATTTTAAAAAGGTAAAAAAGAACTAAATAACAATAATACTAATAATAAATTAAGTATATTATGTTAAAAAACAGATCTAGTCACATCCCTAGAACGCTGCTTTTATCACGCATTCTACAATGTAGGATTGGGGCGAGCATTAATTAAAAAAGTGAAAGCTTCCATTGAAATAATATTAAACGTGCAAATGTGTGTTCTTTAAAGGTTCTCGTTTGTGTTTTTGTTTTTTGTACGGAGATTTTTTACAGATATATAGATAAGACTAGTCTTCTTCCATCTAGTTTATTTGTATAATTATATAAAACTCTTTAGTTACGATCTCTTCAGTGACAGACATAAAAGCAGTGAAAACTACTCACCATTGAATATAGAGCATATGACATGTAGAGTTTCTTGAGTAGTACTAAGAGAAGACTTCTCAATTTTTGAGAGAAACAAAAAAAACTAATTTTGTAATTACTCTTTAGTTGACGTGGACGAAGGTGTGTGCAAAAACTTAAAAAAAATCGTATATAACGTTTACGTTACATATTTTTGTATTTTGCGACAAAGGATAAGTGAATGTACTAAAAGATAACTTAATATTTTATTTTAAAATCTGAACCTTCCAAAAACATTGCAAATAGAGGGTCTTCAGAGACTGTCATATTTTGCTATAAAAATAAAATTACTACTATTATATTATACTGTTCGAATAACAAATCTGAACATGTCGATTTACAATGAGATCTAAAAGTTATGTTTTTATTATACTTCATAAATTTGAGGCCGTACATTTTCGATAAGCTCCAAGAGCGTCGTCTGAGATGGTATGGCCACGTTTTGCGCCGGCCTAAGAACTACGTCGGAAGAAAATGCCTTGATATGTCTGTCCCTGGAGTAAGACCCCCCGGACGCCCAAGGAAGCAATGGCTGGACGTCGTGACGCAGGACATGAGAGCCAATGGACTAACCACTGAGAATGCTCAAGACCGTGCAAAGTGGAGTAGATTAAGTAGGAAAGCAGACCCTGGCAATAGGCCGAGATAATGCTAAGAAAAAGGAGAAGAAGAAATTTGAGGCCGTATCGCTCTCTATTCTCTAACAATAAACGCGATGGTCATAGGTTCAATTTGCATCTAGGGGTATGCATAATTAATGTCTTAAAGGCAAGTGATAAGCGGAGAACGGTTCTCTCTCCGTACTCTACTTAAAGGAAAAAAAATCCTAATTATAAATATTATTATCCATTTAGCAATTAGTCAGTTTAAATCTCATTCAGTTTAGATAGAGCGTTGTATAGGGTTATAGTAGTACCATACTGTACCTATACCGTTTGACCATCCCTTAGAAACGTGCTCTAGCTAAGAATATTGTTCACTATTGTTTATTTTATTATTTTTTTTTACATAGAAAAAGACGAAAGGCTCTCATTTCAAACATCTGTCGCCTTCCTAAGAGCAATACCTATTACAAAAAGTTATTTACGTTTTACAAGCGAACTCTTTTTTTTTTGTTTCAACATATATTATCTATATAGTAACAAATCCTGGTATGTGAACTTTTTATATACGTTTTAAAAGTACTTTTCTATTGATAATGTGGAAAATCTCTTTAAAATTAGTTAAAATTTTTAAGTTTCATATTTTATACAGCTTATATCAATTGACAAACTTAAATTTGCAATCGTATGCACTCATTTTGTATGAAATAAACTACACAAATAAGTTTATAATTGTGTTTTTCCTATGAATTTCTAATTATTAGATTTTTTCCTTCTTTAATACTCAAGGGGACGGGAAGTAAGCAGTTCCAATAAGTTTTGATTATGCGGCGATTAATTATATACAAATACGGCAAAATCGAAGCATACAATCCTAACTTGATATATCCACTGCTATTTAGAGAAAAATGATCTTGACAGACAGACGGAGAGTCAGATAGATTGATAGATAGATAGATAGAAACGGTTTTTGAGGTATTTTAGGCGTTTCACTATACTCCGTGGACACAGGTACAAAGCTTTTTAATGTATTAAAATTTCATGATTTTAATACATTAAAAAGCTTTGTGCATATAATGTAAATTGTGTTTATACACAAGGTTGTTATTTAGTTAGCTAACTCATCTTTGAAAGTGGCGAAGTGCTCTGAAAGGTACAAGTCATGCTGAAACAATTGTAAGTTAACATTAATATATATATATATATATATATATATATATATATATATATATATATATATATATATATATATATATATATATATATATATATATATATATATATATATATATATATATATATATATATATATATATATATATATATATATATATATATATATATATATATATATATACATATATATATATATATATGCGTTGTGTGGTAGTGATTTTATTATATATATACATACATATATATATATATATATATATATATATATATATATATATATATTATATATATATATATATATATATATATATATATATATATATATTATATATATAAAAAGTAGTAATAGTAAAGAGAGGAAACCTGATGTCAAGATATTCTTCCCCACTTATCGCCCGATTGTTTGTGACATTGCGAGATGAGTGATGGAACTCGGATCAGATGAGTGATGGAGTCTCGTTATCAGAACGAGGAAATAAAATAATCATTCGCCCGAGTGGGAATTCAACCCACAACCATCCCAATTACCGTCAGATGCTGTGCCGCTAAGCCATAACGGTCTCCGTACTTAGGAATTATATATTGGTATTATAAATAGTATATAATAAGAAATGTAAAACAAGAAGCGTTAGTTCAAATCCCGCTGAGTTTAAATTTCTATTTTTCTATAAGACTTTATTTTCTTTACGTTAGAATAACAATTTAAAAACCTTAAAAATGACTTATTTATATTCAGACGGAGATACCTTAGAA
Source organism: Dione juno (assembly GCA_037127375.1). Lineage (NCBI taxonomy): Eukaryota > Metazoa > Arthropoda > Insecta > Lepidoptera > Nymphalidae > Dione > Dione juno. The sequence goes on from JAXRJS010000051.1 coordinate 48,671, forward strand.
GCCTTTTGATTAAATAAAGCTGTTTTTACAGAACGCAACGAAAGCTACAATTGTATGAATTTTTCATCTTCGTTAAAGAGCTGTCTTATTTATAAAAGAAACAGGGAAAATGGAATGAATGACATTTCAAAATCAAAATGCTGAGTATATAAGTTCGTATGAAGCATTCATATGAGAAATTTAATTATGTCTAGTACTGAAAGTTATATAAAATGAGCATTTTAAAATCGTCTGACAGTAAGCACGATGGTCATGGGTTCAATCCCCTCTCGGGGGAATCAATTTTTTTCACTTCTGCACTTTGACAAAACAAAGTGAGGTGTTAATTTCCGCCATTCGATATGTCAACAATTCGGGAGAAAAGCGGAGAACAAAGTGTCTCGACATCACTGCCAAGTAAAATAGTCTGAGTTGGTCTCATACCAACTTCTTCATTTATTATTTCAGATTCTTAAACGATACAACGAATATTAATATAATTGAATATGAAGGCATATCTGTATAAAATATGCATATTATAATAGAGTGAAGGCGAAAAATATCAAAGATTTTTTTAGTGTGCAATGCTATCTGGCAAAATGTTAGATAAAGAAAAACGCGTTTTGTTTGAAGACCTATGACCAGTTTCACCGGTAAGGGATACAGTTTCAGATAGTAAGCTGGTAATCAATGCTGTCTACGAGAAAAACACTGCTGATATTTTTTTCAATTTCACCATCAAGCTCTCTGATAATTTATCTGGTAGAAAAATTTACTAGATGCTAAATATGTAAAGGAACGGCAACAGCGCAAAACTGTGATCTTTTGCGTTTCGTTAATGCAAAGTAAATAATCATTATTTAAAATAAAAAAAAAATATTAAATAGAATACTTTATCCTAAAAATAATTCACGTAAGCCTATTATAATATTTTCAAGTATAATTTTATTATTAAAAAACGAAAATAGCAGTATTCGTACGATGTTGAGCTTATTACATATTAAAATTCCAAATGTTTATAAATATAAAAACAAAACGCAATTGTCATATATTTTGACTGCAAGTACAAAACTATTCAAAATATGTGGTAGATCCTGTTTAATAGTTACGGATAAAGTTTCAGATAGCGAGCTGGTAGTTAATGCTGTCTACTAGATAAGGAGCATATTTCCTATATGTGACTTTATCAGCAAATAGAAAAAACCGGCCTTGAGAATTACTTTAAGCTAATAAAGCTTTTTCATTGTTTAACTGGCGTTTTTAATTTAAACTTGTGGGTAAATCTTGTAACTGAATTTTAAACCGGTTATGTCCAAACCGTTGAGCTGAAATAGCATTCAAATTTGATTTAGATGACAATACACGGTTAACAAAGTGGAACTACTCTAAGTCCTATGTAGTGAATACTGAATACTTGTTAAAATAATATACAATAGAGAGATTTTTGAGAAACACCAAGATATTTTATTAAAATTTCGATACGATTGCTTTTTTATAGCTGTGTAAGTATTGTTAGGATTTTTAAAGTGAAGAAATCATATAAATAATCTTCTGAAGAAGAGCGCATGTCTTAGTGGTTAGAGGCGCGGTTCAAATCCCACTGCATTCAATTTTTTATGTATTTTCTATAAGTATTTTTTGTTGCTGTGTATGTAATTTGCTATAAACAGTAGTTAAAATTTATGAAAAAATTAATATGTTATTGTAAGATTGTTCTTCATTACAACGAGCGAGTCTTAGTAGTGAGCAAAGCGAGAAAGGTGAGAAGTTTTTAAAATATATATATATATATATATATATATATATATATATATATATATATATATATATATATATATATATAATATATATATATATATATATATATATATATATATATATATATATATATTATATATATATATATATATATATATATTATATATATATATGTGTATATATATATATATATATATATATATATATATATATATATATATAATATATATATATATATATATATATATATATATATATATATATTTATTTTTTTTTTTTCAGCAAATGTCAGATACATACATATATTACATCATTATCATGAAATACAAGGTTTATTTTTAATACGTCTGAACAAATAGTACTTTGAATAAAGTATACATCAAAATTAGCGCAGTAAGTTAAATCAGGACAGGTTGACCTCTCGCAATTTGCACAAGTGTTAATACAAAACGGACCGACACTACCTATCTGTTCCATATTTTTACTTTGACTTGTAATCTATGGATTTTTTTAAAAAAACCTTTTATGTCTCTGTATATGTATGAATATGCAATGCTTGGTGTGCAGACTCGTGGAGCACAAAAAATATAACTTCTAAGTCAATGTAATTAAATGTTACGGCTGTTTTTTTTTTGCCGCATAACTTTATATTAGTAATGAAATGAATGGAAAACTCACAGTAAAAATATAGAACAAAGTCTCTCAAAGTCTCAAAATTGATAATTTATAAATTATTATATAAATATATAACTGATAAAAACCTTTGGAAATCATTTACATACTTCTGGATTCTAATCCTGTTTAATTCACTTTTTTGTCTATATGTGGTGAATCTAAATTTATGCACGTAGAAATTTTGTATACGTTAAATCGTATTTTGGCACGTTTTGTCACAGTGGAGCTCATTAAAATATGCCTGCTCGGCGCTGCTAACTGCCGTTTCCGTATCCGTTCAACAACTGGAACTGAAAAATGGCTATAATACTATCTATATGTATTCTATAGTTACCATGCTATATGTATTATATATAAATTAAATTAAATTAGTTTCACGCTGTATCCCGCACACAGCAGTTTAGTAAGAGGGAACCTTAGGAACCTAGTGTTAAGACACTCCGTTCCCCGCTTTCCGTTTTTTTGAGGCATTGCGTGAGTGGCGGAACTCAACGCCGCTCTTGGCCTTGTTACCAGAGTGAAGAATATTAAAATAATTCATTCACCTCGAGTGAGAATCGAACCCTTAAACCGTTGCGTTTACAGGCAGCGGCTATGCCTCTACGCCACAACGGTCCTCTATCATTATATATAAAAAAAATTAAATACTAATTTTAAGCATTGAATTTGTGGTTTTAAATTTTAAGTTTAGTTTCTTTACGCCTTTATTTGAGCTTTGAACATCGGCCTTTTAAGCTTCAAGGCCTTTAAAGCTTAATTAATTTTAGGTCTTTGTTAAGGGAGTGTTGAAAAATCATAAGGAAAGCATTTCAAGTTACATAATTTTATGTTGGTTTAGCACTAATTTAACACACACAATTATCCGTCGCATGTTTACTATATAGCGGTGGTAATATCTTTTAGACATTCTCCATTCTTCAGTCATATTGAATTTAAAAAAAACACTATATATGTGATTTTTTTAATGTGTAAATTCGATTTGGCTTAATACAATATTATTGTGTGTATGAGATATAATTGTTTACTTTGTTAATTTAATGAGTGCCGTCTACTTTTTTCTAGTTATAATTTACGCATTATTTCTGAAAATAAACTTACGATTTTGGTAGAGTTAGATCTTATGGATTCACATAAACTGACCAAAATTAAAATAAATCTGTATCTGTTATTAATAATAATAATAATTTGTGTAAAATATAAACACCTACACATTTATTAATATTTGCAAAAATAATATTTAATAAAATATATAATATGTATATAGATAGTGTAATGACATCAACACAATCAACGCATTTTTCATATTTCGGCCTATGCCCAATGGACCGATCATTTAAAGGAATCATTTTCTTCGAAACTCTTATATATATATATATATATATATATATATATATATATATATATATTATATATATATATATATATATATATATATATATATATATATATATATATATATATATATATATATATATATATATATATATATATATATATATATATATATATATATATATATATTATATATATATATATATATATATATATATATATATATATATAGTATATATATATATATATATATATATATATATATATATATATATATATATATATATTATATATATATATATATATATATATATATATATATATATATCTATATATATATATATATATATATACGTATACGTTTCAATAAGATGGTTGAACATAAATCTCTCACGTGACGTGTTATTTATAATGGGGTTCACAATAAGGATACGAAATAACCTCTCGTTTTCTTCATAATCTTATCGAGTTACTCGCACCCGCTTCGTTTTGAAGGGTCTGGTTTTTCGAAACGGCGTCGTATTCGACCAAGATTTAGATATTGAAATAGAATTTGTAAGCAATTTCTTTATAAATAATATTATAATTACATTTATATATATGAGTAGAGGACCGTCGTGGCGCAGAGGCAAAGCGTCTGCCTCTAAACGCGACGGTTTGTGGATTCGATTCCCACTCGGTGAGAATGAAACATTTTCATATTCTTCGCTCTGACAACAAGGCAAAGCGCGGCGTTGAGTTCCGCCACCTCAACACGCAATGCCTCGAATGGGGAAGAATGGGGAACAACGGAGTGTCTTAGCACTAGGTTCCTTCAACCTACAATTCCCTCTGCCTACCCTGCTATGTGCGGGATACAGCGTGAAGCTAAATAAATAAAATATACGAGTTTGGCGTTACCATAGCTTATATATATAAAAAATAATATTTAAGTAAGTAAATAAATTTCTGAACTGGAATTAAATTTTTCTGTTTACTATGAAAAATAGTAATGTTTTAATTTATTCAATTTGTCTAGTATATGCTTGTCTTTTTGTTTTAATTAACTTTACCATATTTATAAACATTATTGTACAATAATGGTATACCTTCTCCTATGTAATAATTCTTATTTCTATAATGACTTACTAGGTTACTACTATATAGCTATATGCTTACTAATTTGTTATACTTTAACATATATTACCTAAAATACAATATTATTATAGTTAAAATTACTCTCGAACTCGCGCCTCTTGCTTACCGTCCAGTAATCGGTAGTTATTTGTAGCTATATAGTTTTTTTCTAGCCTTCAAGTGTCAAGACACTCCATGCTGCAGTTGCCGCCCAATTTTTGGGCAATGAAAGTAATTAATTTCCCCGAGTGGGAATCGAACCCACAACCGTCGCATTTACAGTCAGACGCTACACTACAGCGCCACGATGGCTTGAATAGCACAATAATTACAATATGGCAACAAAATAGTAAAAGTCTTAAACGTATACCATATATTTACTACATTTATAGACACAGCTGGTACGTGTTTGGATACTCACGAACTTCTCTCTATAAAAATATAAAAATGCAATATTTTCATTTTCCCTCTGTAATAGAAAATTAAAAAAAAAAACACCTACAATGTACTATTAGATCTACTAGTATTTATGAGAGTAAAAGTGAGAACTAAAAATAAGTTGTAAAGTATGTTGTAGTCACGTTTTCATATAATATTTGTTGCAAAAGAAAATATTAGCTTTTCCTTTTTTTAAGCTCTTTTAAGCTCTTAGTTAATTATTTTGATTGACTTCGATTATTATTTTGTGGAAACGTATAAGCTGAGAGTGTTTGTATTCATTATAAAAGTATTTTTTTTTTATTTGTTAGCTTTTAAGGGCTACTGAGGCGTTGCGATCGCCCTAGTAAGATAAAACGCGGCGTTAAGCTCCGCCACTATATTCTATTAAAAATTTAAGGGTAGCAGGATTGGCAGCTACTTTTAAGCGTCAATACTATAAAATACCGTCCTAGCACTTCAGTATAAAAATATATATATATGTAGATGTAGGAAAGCAGACGAGGACCGTCTTGACGTAGAGAAACAGGCTGCAAACGTAGTGGGAATCGAACTCACTCGACAATGATATTTTTTCCCTCTGGCAACAAGACGAAGCGGCGTTGAGTTCCACCACTGAACACGCGATATCTCGAGAGGCGGAAAGCGGGCAACAGAGTGTCTTTACATTAAGTTCCCTCTACTTACTTTGTGCGGAATACAGCAACATACATACATAAAATCGAAAAATGTGGAACATTAGTAATTATATATACATAGATAATTTTAATTAGATTTTTTATATACATAGATATTTACTTAGAACGGCAATCAACTTGTTAAAAGAAACATTCAGGTCAGTTGTAGGTTAAAGCCGTATTAAAATGTATTTACAAAATTTAAGACAGACTAACAACAACTGAAAAATGTAAAACAAAATTTGAATTTATACTTTTTTTTAATAAGCCAAATTTAAAAGTTGAATAGAATGAATCGGACTGACATACAAAAATGGGGCCATATAACTTCTCTGTAACGAATGTCACTGCCATACATTTTAAAATTCAATGAAATTTAAAAAAAAAAAAAAAATATATATATATATATATATATATATATATATATATATATATATATATATATATATATATATATATATATATATATATATATATATATTTTTTTTTTTTTTAATGACCCAAACGATAATTGCAATGCGATGATGTATAACGCATTATTCATTATTTTATTCTCATAGTAAATTTAGTAATCTCATGAATTTCATAGATTTATTGAATTGCGGAACTCAACGCCGCCGGCATACCGGCTTCTTTCCATAGAAAGAAGCTACTTAGTACTTTGTGAATTCACTGTGTGAGTACCAAGGCTATCGTGTTGCAAGGGGAGGAGCTCGGACCAGTTGAACTTGCGAACCAAGTTGAAGTTTAAGGGGCCCTTTGAAAAGTGCATTAAGGTTCACCTCCTCTGAGCGAGCTCATCCCTCTACCTAACTAAATTCGGGAAGATTCTACTTGAGAAGATTCTACGTTCAAGTATTGATTTGATCATACTTCTGCTTCAGACAGGTTAGCTTTATAAACTTTGTACAAGATACAGCGTGAAGCTATTTTATTGCTTAAGCTCTCTGCTTGTATTTATTATAACTACTTTCATTTAATACAATCAAAAACCAAAATGACATACAAACATTTGAGTGAGATGGATGTGACAGTTTCACACAATGCCTAACAATAACAATGAAGTTCCGGTCTTTAGATAATACTAGAGTAAATTATATTATACTAGATAGTAGGTACGTATAGTAAGGAAGCTTGTCAGATACAAGCTATATATGTAGACAAAGCGCGATTCAACAATCAAAGTATTGAATTTGGGCGGAAACCGGAGAGAGTATCTTGGCACTAGTTTCTCTTTAACAAGCTTGTACAGATAGAAAACAAAATGTTAGTTTTTTCATCGTCTGCTTTTAAGTTTCATAAATTTATAAAATTAATAACGTTATCATGATTAATTTTTCATTTAAATCAGCCTCTTAAGTCTTTTTTCTGTCTCGTTTTTGAAACAAAGGTAAGGTTGGTAGGTACCTTTTTTTAGTTTCACGCTCTATCCCTCACATAGCAGGATAGGCAGAGCGAACCGTAGGTTGAAGAAACCTAGTGTTAAGACACTCCGTTCTCCGCTTTCCGCGTTTCGTAGCATTGCGTGTTGAGTGGCGGAACTCAACGCCGCGATTTACCTTGTTGCCACAGCCAGGAAAATGAAAATAATGCATTTACCTCTACTGGGAATCAAACCCGACGCTGTTTATATGCAGACACTGTGGCTATGCGCCACGACGGATAGGCGATATATATATATATATATATATATATATATATATATATATATATATATATATATATATATATATATATATATATATATATATATATATATATATATATACATATATATATATATATATATATATATATATATATATATATATATATATATATATATATATATATATATATATATATATATATATATATATATATATATGAATTCGTAAAGGTTACCGAGCAATTCTCTTTGAGTGAACATGATTAGCACTACGGTCGTTTCACTTGTTTAAACCTATTTACTGCGAGTATGTGATAAATGCTACAGGTCAGAAGAACGGGTTTTGCACTATAGTCAGTTATAGGCCCCACGTGTTTTTGCCTCATTCGACCCTTTACTATACTCGGTATTATTTTCATATATTTTTTTCTTGGAAAACGCCTACCTTGTGTTTGAGGTGTGGGAGTAACAAAGGTTATTAAGTAGTTAAATGTCTACGTAGAGCGTTAGACACACTGTACCCCACTCTCTACTTGATTTCAAGATATTTTGCGTTGAGAAACTCCTCCGCACCTCGTCATACCAGAACCGGGACATGATAATAACTTATTCCCACGAATGGGAATCGAAAGCGTAACCATATCGTTGGTAACCAGACGCTGTATCGCTGCGCCACGATGGTTGTTATACGCCCTATTTATTATAGAATGTTTACAAGATATACTTATCCAGCCTTATTTATATATAAAAAAAAATTTCCACACGGTCAATATAACTTTTTTATAGCCAAAACGCACTTTCCATCCCTATTGTCAATATCACATGTTAGCATGTTATATATATATATATATATATATATATATATATATATATATATATATATATATATATATATATATATATATATATATATATATATATATATATATATATATATATATATATATATATATATATATATATATATATATTATAGCAGGCGGCTTTATCGCTATAAGCGATCTCTGCCTCTCCCTCTATCTTGCCGTCTCTCTATTTAAATATACTTACATAGACATACATAAACTCATACCAAAATAAATATATACACACATAATTAAAAATAAACATAAATTAAACAATTTTTGTGTATTTGTACGTATTCTTAATAAAGAAGCGGAAATATTTTATGACCACCAGGAACCGAAGCAACAATTATTGCAAAATGACAACATTAACAACAACAACAACAACAACAAGCGAACATAGTAAGTTAGTTAGTTAGTAGGAGAGTAATTTCGAAACCACGAAGCATTTTCTAGACTTCAGTGTACTTCACAGTCGTATTATGACATACCTTTGAGTAACTTGAGTGAGAGGATGTTGAGTAAACCATGTAAATATTTAAATGGACCACTTACTTATATTGCTAGTTCTGAATTTGTTTTACCAAAACCAAATGATTTTTTTTGCAGTAAAGATGTACCGCTGTACTGCTTTAAGTTTTACCTTTTATATATATATATATATATATATATATATATATATATATATATATATATATATATATATATATATATATATATATATATATATATATATATACACATATATATATATATATATATATATATATATATATATATATATATATATATATATATATATATATATATATATATATATATCTTCTTTTTTTTTGTTTTTTTTTTTTATAAATTCTATAAGTAAACACAAAAATAAACAGCGTGCTGTCTGTTTGTATGACTCGTATGTCAACTTGAATACACTACGTTTTCCACTTTCCGTCCAAATTAGTATTAAGGAAAAATCTAGAAAAAGAAAAATAAATCCAAACTACAACCATCCGTTCCATAATCATACGCTTTCATTGTGCTACGAGGGCATTAATGGCCATTGACAATAAAAAATAAGGGTCTAATATCTAAATAATCAGAAGAGGATACAAAAAACACATTATATACAATAACGTAATTTATTGTCAATCTGTTTATATACATTAGCTACATTCATTATAAGGATAAAAAAAGTCAATAGAATAATTAATTATTAATCAATAATTTGAATACATCCCATTAAATCTCTTAACATAAGAACTTAATTTATTTATATATATATATATATATATATATATATATATATATATATATATATATATATATATATATATATATATATATATATATATATATATATATATATATATATATATATATATATATATATATATATATATCATAATAAGTTGGAGCTGGCGAGGCGATGAGCTCGACTTGTCTCAGATGATTTGAAACACAGAAAATGTTATATGAACACATTGAAATGTAATTATTACTTTATTATGACGTAGATTACACATATTTTTTTTTCTGTGAACAAGGTAAGTATTACCTGGAGATAAAACACTCTTTTCTCCGATTTTCCACTCTTTGTAGGTATTGTTTGTATTAGTATGAACATTCCCGGCAATGGAGGATGTGTCCACACTAATCTTGATCGGTTGTGCATATTATGCCAACTATGCCATTACAGTGGTTTTTTTTATAAACAAAAATAACTAAATAACTAATATCTTTTTAATGATTTATTATGTATGTTCATAGTAACAGCAAATTGTAATAAAAAGTTAAAGAAAAAAATTGAAATGAAAATTGTAATGAAACTAATATTATTAGTAGTTTTTTTTAAATAATATATCTTTTTTCGCTTTTCTCTGAAACTATATGACAGCCATTCATGGGAACTATTGGTATTTGTAAAGTAAGTCAAATAATATGTCAAGAGTCCAGGCAAAGTTGCGGCCTCAGATAGTATGATAAAAACAGCATTTATTAGAAATCAGGATTCAATTTTTTAGCTTTTCATATTCATCGCTGCTAAGATAGCCAGTTCAAATTTAATATGTCAAAATCAACAGAAATGACTTCTTTTTTATATATATATATATATATATATATATATATATATATATATATATATATATATATAAAGTTTTTAAATATCGACTGAAATGATATTGACGGAACTTTCACAAGTCTTTAGGATCGACTCGTGAGAGTATGTTTTAGGCCAAATAAGATAAAAAAAAACACTTAGGATTTCGCCCTACTAGTTCATGAAATGTCACTGTCATAGTTTTACAAAAAAAAAGACAGTATATTGTCTTGCTTTTAAATTAAAAACCAATATTCAAATCATATAAAATTGATATATTAATATCAATAGCGTGTTATTAATATCATTTTATATGTCATATGTATTAAAGAATTTTTTAATAATAAATAATTTCGTAAAAAAGACACATGTTCATTTTATTTTTAATAATATATTAAGTATATTTTAATCTATGTACCCTTACAATTTTTTTTAAATGTATTTAATATAATATTTTATAGTATTATAAAATGAATTAGAGAATAAACGCTTAAGCTCCTTAATAATATTAATTACAATATAAAAAGAATTTATATACAAAAAATATGTATATCTGCGCCTATAATAATTAATATATAGGAATATAAATAGAAGCTTGATGAAAAAACAGAGTTAAATATACAAAAAAAGCTCTGAAAAGCGAGTGAAATGGGCAAAAGTTAAAGTTCAAAAATACTAACATTGTTAATATATGTACATATCATATGTTGATATTTTTGAGTTTAATTTCACGATTTTAATACACCATTGTCCTCCGTGAGCTTTTATCAAATATTTCTAAATAAAGAATTAAATTTTTATTAATATTATAAAATTAAAGACTTCATTTGTTCTAATACAAGGAGAGGCTAGTCTATATGGAAAAAAAATCGTTTTGGATAGTCCATTTATCGTCGATGGCTATGTGCCTAGGCTATATGTATATTCATAAATATCATATACATCACGTTAATCGATTCGATTACGTGACTCGATTTACAGACTAAAATCTGCGGTCAGAGTTTCCTTAAAATCCGTCATGTGTTAATATAATGACACATGTATTAGTTATTTCCCTTTGACATCGCGAGTAAAGCCGTTGGGGTGGCTTGTATATGATAATTATGTGAAAATACATAGATAAAAATAAATTTAAAATTTGAAATGTTTCGAACAAACATAAAAACGGCAATATAAGCTTCAGATGGCCGTTTAGTGATCTCTTGAATATTTTTAAATGTATTATTTTATACTTTTATTAGAGGCGCAGACATAAAAGCTATCTAATTAAATTGTATAATAGTGCATAACTACATAGAAATATAGTGTCTAGTATGTAATATACCTTAATAGATTAGATATGTATACATGTATACGTATATATGTATGTATATGTTTTGTTCCAACTAACACATAGCAATCGACTTTCGCGAAATTCGAGCTATTATAACGATATTCAGAGTCAATTACTTGAATAAATATGCCAACATTATAAATGTACTTCAAACTGAGAAAATATGGATCTTTAGAAAAAGAGTGACATACAAATATTTCCAAAGGGGAAGTATAATTCAACTGTATTTTTTTCTAATGTGTAGTTAAAATTATATAGTCATTAAAATTTTACTAATTTCCATTGTAGTAAGAAAATCTTTTTTTTTATTTAGTATCTTATTCTAATTGTTTATTGACGCTGTATTTAAAATCCTTTTAATGGCTACTGTGGCATCTCCTTGATTTGTTTCAGCGTACACTTTTATTGTCCTGAGTTGTTTCTCTAGATCCATTATTAGAAAAAAAACCTTCTACAGATACACGTATATATTTAATGTCACCCCATCACTGTCAATTTTGATAAATTGCCTGTCAAACATAATGGTGTTACTCAAAATGTCACTGTCATTTTATATGATTTGTGTAATGTGAGTAAAGACGCCGTGTTCAAGATTAAGTCTTAGATAACCTTTGTTATTGTTGTACAGATTATATAGAATTAAAAATTAAATTTATAAAGTAGTCTTAAAATGATTCGACGTCTAAAACAAATTCAAATATGTTGTTTACATTACACTCTTTAATTTAGGCGTTTTTTAAGATTTATAGTTTCTACATATTTAGTTGAAAAAGTATATAAATATCTACCTTATATAGTCAGTTTATTTTATAATATACTTTTTTATTATAAAGATATACAGATAAAATATTATACGCGAAAATTTCAAGCATTTCTATTGCAGGTATAATTATTATTATCATATATAATATTAATAATAAAAGGCACTGGTTTAAATACAAAATTTAGTTAAAAGGAGGGATTATGTAATTCAAAGAAGATATAAGACAAAAAAAAACAATTAAAATAATGTAAGCGTACAAATTCTTTGAACTAACATATTTTCTACATATATATTTTTTATGTTATCTAATTAATTATTAATCAAGACATGATTTAAATCGTTAAAATATTATTTTGTGTAAAACTCTAACATTAAGAGTATATGATTATTATAATATATACGAATCACAAAATGCTAAACACCAATTTATTACAATATTCAATCAACATCAAATCCTTAAGTGCATTTGCAATTTAAATAATATTTACATTGTAATTTATGTTTAAATATATACTAAAACTATTCTAAATGTCGTGAACATTTGTGTGTTGGTCATGAATTCGATTCTCGATTGTAAATTTTGGTACATATACTATTTTACATTTGTTATTTACGAATTCAGATCAGATCTTCTCCTACCGCATAATAAAAGAAAAGATATTTGGCTGTAAATCAAAAAGGTTTCTGTGCTTTTTTGAACTTGGAAAAAGCTTTCACAAACTGGGTAGTGAGTAAGAATTTATGAACCCACTAGATACTGCCAAGTCTCTTCATAGGGATCACTCAGCCTGTGTGCGTCTAGAAGCTGACATGCCGCCTTGGTTTGATATTCAATCGGGGTATCGAGCTAGATTGCGCCGTGTCAGATTGGCTGTTCAATTTATATTTGGGTAATTGTCTCCAATGAGTGAATTGGACAGACATTGGAGTGAAAGTAGGTGACTTGAAGGTAAATTATATATAGATGATGCATACAACAGGCTTATTGCGTTATCAGAATGCGAGCTGCAGGCACCATCACCACTCACCACTCTGAAAGATGGGTGTGAAAATAATGATCTAAGACAAAGAACAAACATTTGAAAGAGATGAATAAAGGACGGATTGCTAGATTTTTGTGAATGGAAATATATTAGAAAATGTGTAGATGGGGAATAATTAACGTTGCCTGCCTTACCTGCATCGTTGAGTCAGCGATATGCCAGCATAGCTGCAAGCTACAATATAGTGCTGGCACTGCAATACAATACACTGTTATACGGCAACGAAGAAGAATGAATTAAAGATTATTGCTGTGGAGATGTCATTTATTCTGGGGATATGTGGTATCAGATTTACCAAATCCGCTATAAAAAGATACACAGAACAGTAAATATTAGCGAGGATATCACAGTGAGAATGAAGAAAAACGTGCTCGGGTAGTTTGGGAGATATATGAAGCGAGAGTCAGTTGTAATAGAGGTTGGGGGGGGGGGGGGGTTGTATTTCGTAAAAAGCACGACGACCCCCCGAGGTCTTGCTTCAGTCTTCGTTCTCTTCATGTTAACGATAGTCAACGATTGTAAGAGATATGTTGGTACTACGCTCCTTTTCACAGGCGACCCGGCTGGGGATAGTGAACCCATATATGAATGTGTGTGTGTATATATGTATGTATGTAATTTACTTAAATATAAGTGCGAGAAACTTCTATATTTGGTACTGCAAAATAATCTCTTGTATGTAATTCTTTATACAGACGTATATGTCGTATATGTCAATATTATCAAGTAATGCACATCGATAACAACTTTAACAACACAAAATATAGTCATTTGCTTTTTTTTTAACATATTTCTGTGTTTTTAATAATAAATAGAAGCACATATGATTATTAAGAAAATAAGTCTATGTTTGCTTTATTCCGTCAGTACTGAAATGTCGTATACTATTATTTGCCTGTACAAATAAAGGTTGTTTGAGAAAACATTAACCTTTTTATATGTCAAAGTAAAAATATGTCAATGGTGGTTTAATATATATTGAAAGTTTATACGATGTGTAGGTATAATATATATGTATTTACATAGAATATTATTTATCTGTCCCAAGTTCCATGGTGAAAAGTATTTTTACTTGAAATATCTATTTTGTACATATCTATTACATATCTATCAATCTATTATTTTAAAATAGGAAAATGGAAAAAATGGAGAGTGCTTGGTTTTTGCTAAGGATTTTTTTTGGTAACCAATTCGAAGGAAGTTTACTAGCGTCATGTAGACAAATGATGTAAGTTTTACTGGATTGCTTGATCGAAGTCAACATTTACAACAAGTAATATGTACTTGTACCTAAAATCGTAAATTAGTTATATAATTTGTGTAATATAATATTAATTCAGAAATAATTACAAATCAATCATATATATTTTATTATAAAATGATATTACATTTATTTACCAGAATAATGGTTGGACATGGAATAATTCCTTTGGAAGGCAGTTTCAGTGTAAAATGTATAATATATGTAAGTGATTATTATACTTTGATACAAGAATAAGTATGTAAAATACACAGAGAATGGTCCAATAATATTGTAAATTCATTTAAATATTATATCGAAGCTGTATAGGTATTGTAAAAATGCTTTTAAGCATGAAGATTACGACACGACTACGATACGATACTATATGTATAATGCATGAGATATTTACTACTACGCTTCATCTTCATACACTATAAATTTGAAAAGACATTACGTAGATATTTATGTAATACAAAAGCATATTTACGATACTTATTATGCTATATTATCTTATAAATATTAATATATTACAAAACTACAATATATACCTAATATTGCTGATCATTATACATATTTAATGAATAAAAGTAAATATATGCATGTGGGTATAAACGGGATAAAATACTGCGTCGTCTTACTTATCTTAAGCTATAGAACGTTTAAATTTTATCCAAAATGTTGGCACAATAAAATTAATTTTAACTTATTAATCTTTGGCGTTTAATTATGTTACATCTACTTGTTACATAATCTTTGATATACAGCCGCCATGTTAACAATTTGATAGTTGACACTTGACACTTAGTCCATAGATTAAATATAATACATATTTAAAAAAAACGCCGCATATTCCAGCTTAGACTCTAATATATTTACCACCCGCGCTCAATTGTCCATTACACGAACACGGGACCGTCACTTTCTACTCACAGGACGTGTAAATTTTCACAGTTTTTGAACTTTGAATCTTCCTTGCCGAAGATCCAAGTCAGCATCTGTCGTGCCTTCATACTAGCTCGGACAACCCCTCGGGATTTGTACCAGTGCGCCGGAGACGACTCTCTGCCTCCCTCTGCTGAATATTGCTGCTTTTTCAACCGTATCTGGTTTAGAATACCCACTAGAAGCTCGTCCACGTTATGATTGATCCCAACGGACACTTCTATAAACTTCGCTTTGTACGTGCACGCGAGACACTTGCCGTCTGAAAGAGTAAATCAAATTTAGCAAAATTACTAAAATAATAGGAATATGTGGAAAAATGTTCTAGTAAGTACCTATTTACTAGTAAATTTTATTATTTTATTATCTAATAATGCTAAGTTAGAAAGAATTGTGTAGTTATAATGTTTGTTTTTTTCCCTTTGATGGTTTAATTTGTTTCAACATTTTTATTGATCACTACTAAGTGACTAAGTGACTTAGGATTTATATATAGGATATCTTTGGTGGGATAAAATATTTTTAAAATTCTAGAACTAGTCTAAACTAATATATTATAACTATCAGGGCTTAACATTGTTTTTCTACGGAAATTGTCGAGCTTTTGTAAGTTTTAATAGAAGGATCTAAACTTTACTATGGAAGGCTAAGTTTCAAACTATTCCACTGTCTTTTTTTTATGTATATTTTTGTGCAAGTTATTTGAATATAAATCAACCTATGCCTATAAATGTAAAAAAAAATTTGAAGTTTTTCCACAGAAGCATTTAGATAATTTTAAGTCTATAAAGTTGGCTTGATGTTGTTATGTTCTTTAATTTATGGCTTTTACGCGTGCCAGTAAAGTTTTTTTGACAATTTACTTCGCTAAGTCACGTAGAACGGAGAAGGCACGATGGAGACTGTTTAGAGGTACTTGATTAGAATTGATTTTGTGTGGGAAAAATAGGTATATGTGAACAAATCTACGCTTTACTTTTACAATAGTATACTATAATTAGTAGTGGAATCATATTATATCAACAGTCTGGTAAACATTTAGTGTGGTCTATCTGCCATTTTGAAAATGCTTAGAAATTACGTTTATGACGTTTGCCATTGTAGCCAAGCAATTTACTTAGTTATTACTTTTATCTAAGTGTCCCATAAAGAATATGTTGAAACATAAGAGATTTCTTTACAGCTTTATTCCGCATTTAGTAAGAAAGGTAAAGTGAAACAAGAGAACAAGACTACTCTTACTCTCCGTACTCGTACTCTCCGCTTTCCACCCGAATTCGAGACATTGCGTGTTGACATGGTATAGCGAGAAAATAAATATAATTCTTTTGTTCTATTGGCAATCGAATTCATAACTATTGATCTTAGATTGCCCTACTACGCCACAATGGAAATTTCATATTAATTAAAACAAAAGTCACTGGCAAATACTAAGCGGTAGAAGGCAATTATTTCTTCTTTCAAATCGGTATAAAAGGTCATCAATATTAGCTATAATAAAGTTACGAGTTCGGTCCTCAGAAATCCTCAGCGAATTTTATATTGAACTCGCTTTAGGCGAATTATGACAGAAAATTAGAATGTCAATTACATGACATGAGGGAAATATGAAAAGTTAAAATTAAATTTGAATATTTATGGTAAGTACGGCTAGCAAAAGAAGAAAGAACGAGGATATCGTTTACGGCTCAGTTATAGCGTGACTATGTGTTGTTGGTTCCAAGTTAATATTAAAGGGAAAAAAATCGGTCTAGTCCGCTTTAATTTACTAAATATATCATATTTAGATCATCTTTGAAGACTCGGGCTTTAAAACGCAAGATTTCTAAAAAGTACTATTAACTTACTAAAGTTAATGACGTCAAAGCGTGTCATTAAAAATATCTAAATTTCATGAAATATTCTTATTACTAAATTAACAATTTTTTATTTATTATAGTTCTAAATACCTACTATTTAACCCTGAAAATTCTCTATTTCCATTGAATTTTGTGTGACAATGGAGATTACTGTGAACTAAGGTTTATACATGTATTAAAGTGATAAACGTAATGGTGCCCGCTTTAAATAATATAGTAAATATGTTACGGGCAGTCATGACGTTTAGCCATTAAGCTAAATTTCAGTAAGTCCTTGATGTGGCGTGTTTTCGCGTGAACATAAAACGCTGACATATTTGGGATTGTTAGGATTTTTTTACTTTCAAAATAAACTAACTAGTAACCTGAATGACCTGATGAATACCTGTTTGACCTGTCTCGTAGAATTTAACCCTACTACTATTAGGAGGACCGTCATGGTGCAAAGGCATAGCGTCTACCTGTAAACTCGACTGTTCGTGGGTTCAATTCCCACTCGGGGAGAATGAATTATTTTTCATTTTATTCGCTCTGGCAACAAGGAAAAGCGCAGCGTTGAGTTCCGCCACTCAACACGCAATGCCTCGAATGGCGGAAAGCGAGGAACAGAGTGTCTTGACACTAGCTCCCTTCAACTTACGGTTCCCTCTGCCTATCCTGCTATGTGCAGCATAAAGCGTGAAGATTAAAAAATATATAATTAGGATATATTTAATACAAAGATACCTTCGTATTATGAATAGAAATAATACTTTTATTTTCTACATGTACTGTAATTAATTGCTTAGAGAGGTTTCATCTTACAGCAAGTATTTGAGATAACCAATAAAGTAAGGCAAAGTGGCCATTACTATTTTTACATATATATTTAAAATAATATATGTAATAATGTTATAATTGATTTTATATAAAAATATAGTCATTCATAATATTTTTGGTCTCAATTAAATAAAATTATCTAAGAGATTCATAGCGGGTATATTTGATAATTGAAATACTAGATCAGATTTGGACCGGAAAACAATTTCTGCAATTATTAAGCATAAATAACTAAAAAGCTTTATAGCATACGATTGAAATATCTTAATATGTTGTATTTTGAAATATTTATTGTACAAATAGAAAACGTCATACCTTGTGTAGAAACAGCCCTGCTTCTCGCAAGATCTATCTTATTGCCGACTAACAGAGCCGGCCGCGACCTCAGCATGTCGCAGTCCAACAGCCTCGCCAACTCCTGTTCGGCTTTTTGAAACGACGCCTTGTCCACCACGGAGTATATTACTACGAAGGCATCTGGTGGTTCGGCACGATCTATTTCTTCCTATGTATAGCAAAAAGTTTGGTTAGAAAGAGAAAGCTGTATAAAAAAAAATAAGGTCCGCTGCTCTTATACCGATACCGATAGAAGAATAAGAAGAAAGAAGCAAATAGACAATTCAATTTTATTAGTAAATATTTATTTAAAAAGCACGGGGATTCGATTCCTACTCGAAGTAATATATATATATATATATATATATATATATATATATATATATATATATATATATATATATATATATATATATATATATATATATATATATATATATATATATATATATATATATATATATATATATATATATATATATATATATATAATAGCGAGACATGAAAATGAAAAGTCACCCAATTTTGTTTCATCAATTTAAAGAGATTACAGTCTGAGCGACGTATAACGCCTTATAAGTACCAAGTTTATGTAAGCAGATCTCAACTGCGTCATTTATAGCTTTCACAATAATATCTTTATTTATTGATAATATAGAAATAATATTTGAAGCCGTAGTGGTGAAGTGCAATACTTAAAGTGATGCTAGTGGGTTTGGACACCAGTTGGGACAATGGAAACCGGAGAGTTAAGTGTCTTGTTAACCATCCTACTATATGCGGGATAGTAAAGATACCCGAGTGAATATGAGGTTAAAAATTCAGTTTATTAAATGGAAATTTCCTACTCTATATTATATTATAATAGAAAAATTAGCTCTACGTTCATATAATTTAAGTCTTAAACATAAATTTAGCCAATATCAGCATTTTTCTTATATTGACCTCTTATTTGCGATGAAAACGGTGTTTGTTTTAAGAATTAAAGCTTGAATATATTTAATAATCTATCTTAGCGTCGTTACCTTTTTTTATTATATCTCATTCTAGTTGTAAGGGCTAGAGAAAAAGAAATAAATTATATTTTTAACAGATAGTGTAGCTCTAGATCTTTTTACGTAGATCTACAGATTATAAACTAGGTATCCTATAAGTATACATACATACATCAGTCTCGGCATAATCTTTAAAAAATATATTAATATCTTAACAATTTAGGTCAAACTTTTGCCAAAAATGGCAAGAAACGTTACATACTTCTATTTAATTTTATAATTCGTTGTACATTTTTTTCATTATAAGCTATCCACAGTATAGATACAGATATTTTTTTCTATATGTGTTTTCATCAGATTTATCTCATTTAAATCAAAAAAAATGGCGTAAGCAATATTTTCATCATGCTAAAGTTGTACAGTTCGTAGAATTTTTATTAATAAAGATTTTCATGGCATTTTCTGTAGTATAGGGGTACGTAAGGCTTTAAGTCTATAACGACAACGCTAAGATTAGAACAAATTATATGAAAAAAAAAATGCTTACGAATGTCTATAACCAACTCTATATATAATAAATAACTATTAACACAGCGTCTGCCTGTAAGCGTGACCATCGTGGGTTCGATTCCCATTCGACAGAATAAAATATTTTCATTTCCTCGCACTGTTAATAAGTCAATTTGCGTTGATTCCGTTATTAATAATTAATTGACTACACAACATGCTTATCAAATATTAAAACGAACATATTATTGCTACCTGCTACAATATGTTTAACAGGTTAAAAAGTGCTACACATTTTTTTTTATATAAATATACTCGTATGTGGTGAAAGGAAAAAGAAGTAACTAGAAGCCATGTTCTTCGAATAAAAATTCCACGTTAGAAATGTCCAGAAGTACTTGCACCAGTGACTTCTCTTTACAAACAAACGAACTACCTATATTTCACATTAATCATCGTGTGTTATATGAATATTTGAATTTTTTTTCAGCTTTACGATGTATCCCACATATAGAATAGTAGGCAGAGAGAACCCAGCGCTCGGACACTCCTTTATCCGCTTTCTCCTTAAATTCAAGAGCCTAATACAAATAACTTCATATCAATATATGTAATAATAATTAATATTTATAAGTAATATTACCTTTGTACCTGTGCAGTTTACAAAATATAATTCAGATTCTTCACCGTTCAGCATTATGGACACCTTCTGTTCTGAGCTGTCGACGTCTGCAACAAAATTAAATACACTATAGATATTTTTAAATTAATATTATTAATACTTTTTAGATACACATTAAATTAAAAAAGAAATTAAGAAAAATTCAAAACATTATTATTGTCTTTATGTAGAATAACACTTTAATATGTAAGTAACTAATAGTAATGTTATTAACTAACATTATTAGATATTTAAACGGTTGGTCGTGGGATCGATTCCAATCGATTAAATGGGTATATTTAAATTGTGTTCATTTACTCGCTCTAGTAGAATTCTATCTGCATGCAATGTGGCAAAATGGAATTGACTTTGAACAGTGGTCGTGTCAAGCTCTAAAAGATTTATATGTTGAGGTTATTGGTAACAAAAATATTGTCATCTAACCAATAGAAGTGAAAAACTTCTCAAAAATTAAGCACAATAGGAAGCTTATAATAAATCTGTTATAGCCAGCAAGTTGGTGAGTTTTTTTTTGCAATTCTGTAGGAACTTCCAGAAAGCTTTCTAATCAGTAATATAGTTTTAGTTTAGTAGTTCCGCTGTGCGTTGTATATCAGTTAGTCACTCAGTATATATATATATATATTATAGTATATATCAGTTAGTCACTCAGTATATATATATATATATATATATATATATATATATATATATTATAGTTAGTCACTCACTAAATATATATATATATATATATATACATATATATATATATATATATATATATATATATATATATATATATATATATATATATATATATATATATATATATATATATATATATATATAACTTTATAAGCCGAACCCTGGATAAATTAAAATAGCGGGATTTGAACCTACGCCTTTCGGAAAGCACTTTAAGCGCTCCGACTGCTAAGAGCTGATCGCATACTGTCATCAAGCTACGTCGTAATTCTTATATGCTTGTTACAAGCATGTTATTTATGTTGTAGCATCTCTGTAGGGATATTTTTTTTTTAAATTTACGCTTTAATATTTTATAACTCTTTTTAAAGTGTGATTCCACAGTAAGTAAAGAAAAATATTTTTTTGGACAAAATAGAAAAAAAAACGTGAACGTTATGTGATTTGAACCCGCGCCCCTTTGAAACTTCCCAAATGCTCTAGTCGTATGGTTTAGCGGTTCAAGCAGTATGCTCTAACCACTACCATTTTAGGTTTTCTACATCACTAAATTCAATTTTAAAGTCAATTTACCGGCTTTTTTCTTAAATATAGTATTGTATATTCCGTATTGTGTTGACATACATATATATATATATATATATATATATATATATATATATATATATATATATATATATATATATATATATATATATATATATATATATACATATATATATATATATATATATATATATATATATATATATATATATATATATATATATATATATATATATATATATATATATATATATATATATATATATATATATATATATATATATATATATATATATACATACGATAGGATCAAGAAATAAAGATAAGCTTGTAACGCTTAGTTATCGCCTCCTAAAAGTAAATAAATCGTTCATGGGTCACAATATACGCGTCTATAATAAAATTCCGCAGTACATTAATTAAATGTGTAAGTGAAGCTTATGGCACTGTTTTTTATAAAAGCTTTAGTTTTTTTAACAATATTGTATCGATCTTAGATCTTAGGTATAAAAAAATCAAAATTATCTGACATGACGTTTTCGTTACATAGTTACATACATACTTTAACTTGTTAAATACGATGAGTTTCCTTTGTAAAAAATATGTATTTCTAATTTTTTTTTAAATTACTTAGATATGTAGTCGTAAAGCGTCCATTGGCAAATAATATGTAATAATACTCCATTGATTTGTATTTAAAAGATAAATATTAGTATAAAAGGTATTTCTTTCAAGTCGTGATCTAATTTCGTTGTAGAAAGTAATTTTCAAATTTTTACTATCTAAATTCAATACAATAACATATTAAGAGTGTTCAATATTATAATCGATTTTGGAAATATTTAGGTCAATAAAGGTCAATTTTAATATTTTTTTTTTGCTTTATGAGGCTGTCCCTAGTGAGGTACTCATAGAGAACAGAGCTACGGTCCCTGTGTACCTCTCTCGCCTCGTCCACTGTCATTTACCTCTTCATAATTGCCCTCCGGGGGGTGTTCCTCATGATTTTTACGTGTCAACCGAGGTCTCCCCGTTCTTCTCTTACTATTAACTTTTTGCTTTATATATATCTTTTACCTTCCTTTCATGACTCATTCTGTCGACATGAAACCACCTGAACATATACTCATTAAGTCTCACTGAGATATGCTCGCTCGTACATTCTTCGTTGTGGGTTTAGTCAATTAAACTGACTCTGGATATCCTACACTGACGTTTCACCCTCTCAACAATACAGCTAAAGCGACGCTAATTCTGTTACCGGCAGCAATACGTCTTTCCATATCCATTTCGCTTCTTCCATCCCCACTTAACATAGTTCCCAGGTAACTACTTCAATCACTTGTACTTATTGTTTTCAAACTGAAATATCATCTCCAACACCTGGACACTTGCCTCTCCACTACTGTGCGGTTCCATAGGATTATTTTTACCATGTCATCACACGACTGTGGAATAGCCTGCCGGCGGCAGTGTTTCCAGGTCGATACGACATGGGTACCTTTAAAAAAGCGTGTCTATCACCGGCAACGCACCTGTAACACCTCTGATGTTTACTTGCCGTCCTTACCGTCCTTTCTTCATCTCTTTTAAATACCAGAACCATTTATTGATGTTCTTAGATGAATTTATTATTTTATCTAGATGACATTGTATTTACTACGAGTATATTATTATTAACGAGTATATATTATTATATATTATTATTAGCTCAATTTTTATATTATCTGGTTATGATTGAAATTATCATTTTGGCAACGCCAGCTTACCTTCATAAATATTCTTTCACTCTTCGCCCGTATTTGCAATATTTTTATAATATTTTTAGAATTTTTTTTTAAACGTGTCAATGTGTAAGGAACACTCAGCCGAATTAGAATTTTTTTTTGTGTATATGGTAGCGATTTTCATGAGGACTAGGATTTACATACCAATAGACTCTCTAGCGTGAAGCTTTTAGCTAGCTTTTTAGTATTTTGTTAAGTAAATTAAATCATAAAGAAGTTGTGAATTTATGAACTTATGAATATACTTTAGTAAATAAAAATATATAATCCTTTGTAAATGAAATATATTATATCGCTCAATATTTCTATAAATATAAAATGTTCTTATATGATCAAAAATGTGACTATCTAGAATAATAAATTTATAATTTAAAAGAACACCTTTCAGCTCTTGATATAAATTGGACTGTGCACTTGGCAGGTGTTTGCCGCGAGCGGTGACACCACAGATAAGTGAGTAGAAGAGAAATCAGGCTAGTGTAGCAAAGATGTATATATATATATATATATATATATATATATATATATATATATATATATATATATATATATATATATATATATATATATATATATATATATATAAAGAGCTGAAATGTGTTCTTATAAATTATAAATTTATTATTTTAGATATTTTTTTTAAAGTGTTAATCCAGACTAAGAATAGAAAAATACTTAAAGAAAACATACAAAAATTTTGAACACGCGCCCTTGTCAGGCGGAGTCGAAATTCTTACATGCTTTTTATAAATTATTACATACCGTATAATATCAAAGTCCTATATTAAAACACATCCTATGCTGTTGAGTAGAAAGAAACCTAGTGTGCAACACTCCGTTCCCCACTTCCCGCTCAATTTTCAAGACTTTGCGAGTTGACAGCGCTTTCTTGTAATCAGAGCGAGGAATTAAAAATAATTTGTTGGGAAGATTCTGTCGGCAAGCAAGATGGCAACCATCTGGTTTGATTTTCAGCCACGAAGTAATAAGTTGTTTTTGCTATGTGAGGTTAGCCATTATTGTACTTGAAGTTATTTATTATTTTCAATTATTTTTCAAAATATTTTTCCTTGCAAAGTGTGGAACAACACTTTTAAATAAATAATAATATATTTTAATATTATTATATAAGGCAGGCAAATAACAAAAGTGAAATTTATTCTTAACAAAATACGCCTAGGTTTCAAATGTAGCATTTCTGTTATATATTACGTTCTTAGGTTAGTATACAGTCGACACGTAGCTTAAGGCTATGTCTTTTATTACTAGCTTGGATCAAAGTTCAAAGTGCTGTTATAAATTTAAAGTGCTTTTCAAATACTCATATTAGTAAGTATCGGTCTTTTTTTAAATTCACATATCAGCCTGTAGCCCCAGACATACCAATAGATAGTTAAATAAAAAATTATTTTGGGCTATGGGGGTCGCCATAGATTTTTAGATATAAATATAATTAATATAAAGGGTGTAAGGCTGGATTTATTGGTAAAAGCCAAAAATAATTCTGATAGACCTTTAAACAATGGAATTTATTATTAGTAAATACGGGTAAGTGAGTATTTACCTAAAAGATAAATACTATATTATTAACTTAAGCATAATTTCTAAAAACATAAGTTAAGATAAAACGTCTTTAATGCACACTAAAATAAAATATACGTATGCATTGTAATTGTTTGTCAGTATGAACCTACAGATATCGTGCTAGATCCTTACTACGCCCAGACACGCCACCGAACACGGAAGAACTTTTTTGCTAGCCGTAATTCCGGCCAGTGGTGCTTGAGGAAGGTGTTTTAGTGAACTGCCTATAATTCCAAGTTTAAAAGTCCCACGTTACCCTTATAAGTCTCCACATGGGTGGAGGGAGCACCCGTAAAAAGGGTTTTTTCACGAAAAAATATAAAATAAAAACGATTCTACGGGCTACAACGGTTGTACTTTTTTTTTATTTAGCGTACACTTTGACAAATGAAGCTGTTACAATGTGGTTTATTGGGCCTCGACGGCCTTACTCAGCGGAGTAATTGGGGAAATCCCCGTTATTACAGTCGATTAACAGTACAAAAAATTACCAGCTTGCTTGATTACACTCTGAAATATTAGCTACGTCATTTTTAATTATTTTTTTAAAGTAATTATGTATATAAGTATGTATGTATATAAAGTATATAAGTTCCATCCATTTTTAGTGTTGTAATAACATTCTTCTTACCAGAGATAAAATATTAAATTCCACCAGTTGGGATCGAACCCACATACGGGGCGTTGAAAAGACGCTGCTTCACCATAAAAGTATATTTTATATATTGTAATTAATAAATAGGTACAATTAATAAACTTATATAGATATCTTTTATTTATAATTTTTTTTTTAAATAATATAAATTTTACAAATTTCATATATTGTAGTACCTAACACGGTATTTGTGTTTCGTAATCAAGACTATTAAATTCACAGTGAGTATGATGTAACGAACACACTCGTTGGACTGATTGGGATAAATCAATTTAGTATGTTATTTAAAGGTGTATGTATTTATAAATTTGTACTAGATTTTTTTTTATAAAAGTAAGGTAAAGCAATGTGCAAAAAAAAGACCTCCAAAATATCTAATATACAGGAATCATATAACTAAAGATTTCACAGAACAAATATATACAAGGGAACAATGGTAAGAAACTACATAATAGGTTTATGTACGTGAGATTTCACATTCTACTATATAGGTATAGCTATAGCTAAAAGCAAGCTACCGTAGGTTTAAGCCTAACTTAGTTATCAAGGAGCGTACATTAGAACGGTTGCACTACAAAGTCAATATGGCTGCAATACCAGAGAGCCGTGATTTGTCTTATATATTATACGATTATTAATTTTACTAATATTATTTTATTACTAGCACCTTAAGGTAGGAAGCTTGTGTATTTAAAAAAATAACAGCAATACGTCTATTTCCTGTATGGAGCTTTCCCGCATGGTGGGGTTATTAGAAACAATCGAAACACGCAACAAAATTGTAAATGACACTAGATGCAATTTAATGGCATTGATTGAGTGACATTTTTGTTTTGGTTAGCTCAGTATATTGTCAATCACGTTCGGCTTTAAAGCTTTCCTGGACCCTATGTCAATAAAAAAGCTTTTTTTGAATAGTATTATTTTGTCAATATAAAATGTCATGCTACATTTTAATTTGGAATCTAAAAAAGGAGATGTAGGTGTTAAGTCATCAAGTATCTAAAAAAAATTACTGTGTTTTGCATCTATTTATTCTACAATAAAAATGCAATACGCCGAGAAAAAGTTTTCTGGGGGCAAAATTGAAAAAAAAAGCTTTAGCATGTAAGCTGCGAGTAAGATGGTTATAATAAAAACAAAAACGCATAGTTATAGCTATATTAGTTAAATGAAAGTTGTATTTTTAAGGTGAATTTTGAATATTTTCCTTCATTCCAATTTTTTTAATATTCTTTGAATCTAATGCTGATCTATTACATCGGTTACATGTGATGGTTACAATGTTTAATATAAATGCTACGACCAAATCAGTTTCTATTTATGTCTTATTAACCGTTATTGTGCCATTAGCTAGAGTAATAAATCTATCTAAAAAACATTAGTGTAAACGATGAACATAATTCTATTATATTCCGTTTACATTTGGTTTACATCAAAGATTTCGAAAAAAAAAGCTTTACGCCTTTCCTTTTAATAGAACCAAGCAGAAACTGGTGTATAGACGATTTTTTTGTAAACGGGGTAGAAACTTTTAGTATTGAGTTAATTTAAGTTTAGTTTTGACCACATCGTGAAAATTATTCATTCATGAGGATGAAACCCACAATTCCTTCACAGTCTATGTGGGGCGGTCCCACTGCCCCAGTGGATGTCCCAATAGAGTGGTTCAAAAATAAGTTCCTCTTTTCTGTAAAGCTCAATGTCGTTGTTGATGTCTTTAAGTTAATGTGAGTGTAATTTTAAGGAATCCATTACTATATTATTATTATAAGCTGTATTTTATTTTTAATCATTCTGTTTTCTGATCTCTCTCTTTTCTCTATTTCAAGATATTATATATATATATATATATATATATATATATATATATATATTATATATATATATATATATATATATATATATATATATATATATATATATATATATATATATATATATATATATATATATATATATAACCTTTAAATAATTATTATATTATATATCAGCTTATGAATGCGTTTTCTGCTCTGTTGTTAAATGGAAATAACTTAAGAGTTGTTAATGAAGGTATAATAATAAGGCAAACAGCTGACGTAACGTAATGAAGTCTTGATACCTTCCTCGATATCTATCAAACACAAAGAAAAAGCAAACACATTTTTCATATTTAAAATATTAGTTATATTGCAATTAGTTATATCGCCTTTACCCTTGTACAACTCACAGATGGAGGCATCCTTCCAATTTTGAGGGACAATTTCATCTTCCCATATTTTCAGGTGGGGAGGGTAAAGCCTATTTGTTATAGTGGGTCTGCTAAATTTAAACACTTCAGCCGGCAAACCGTCTATTCCTGAGGCTGTGCCATTTTTCATCTACATCATTTTACACCATACTTCCGGAAACTCAGAGTGGCTTTCGCCCAGGTAGAGGAACGATTGATGCCATCTTGGTTGTTAAACAAATCCAAGAAAAGATTCTAGAACAGTACCGTCCTCTATACATGTGCTTTGTTGATTTAGAGAAAGCCTTTGACAGATCCCACGTGATGCCCTGTGGGTTGTCCTTAAGAAATCCGGATGTCCTGAAAAATTGCTAAACTTGATACGCCAGCTTCATGAAAACATGATGGTGAAGGTTCGACATAAAACGAGGGTTGTGTCTTAGCTCCCACTCTGTTCACCTTATATTTTTCCTTCGTTTTGCGGGATGTTTGCCTTATGACTGACTCGATGGAGTCATGGCAAATATGCATAGACGCCTTACATTCTTCGTGCTAAAAATTTGGTCTGGTTATAAGCACCAGTAAAACCAAAATTATGAAGCAACCGCCGAGAGGTTGTAAAAGTGACAAATCAAGTCTAAATCTGAATGGCATTGGCCTAAGTGGGATTTAGATGCTCATTATGAGACATCAGCTAAAATGGTGTGGGCACGTCGTGCGCATGGACGATCCAAGGCTACCGAAGGCAGTCTTCTATTTTGAATTGTCAAACGGGAGACACAAGAAAGGTGGACAATATCTCCGCCTCAAGGACGTCCTTAAACGCAATCTGACGGCATGTGATATACCGAGTAATAGGTGGGAGGAGCGAGCTCGTTTCAGACCAGAGTGGCACCGGACTGTTCGCAAAAATACAGATAGTTTTGAAGAGCAACGTCTCGAAGATCTTGAGGAACGAAGACCAAACCAAAACCCTACAATTATACTTATAACCCAGCTGACCAGCTTTTTGGTCTTGCGCTCGAGTGTTTAAGACCAAGTTCGGTTTTGCGAGCCATAGCGCACCACAAAGTATTATACCCTTGATATGCATGGAGTCGCCGTCGCCGAATACGGTGTGGAATGATGAGCTGATATGATGATATTATTCTCTTATTACCTTTTAAAGTGGAGTATAAGAACATTAATATTATATTATTAAGAACCGTTCAATGAATTTTCAATAGAATTAAAAAAAAACAGACCTTAAGTCGCTTATGTAAATACAATGTGGACCGGCCGGAGTTTGTCATTTACATGATTGTGTTCAAATTTACTTTATACTAAAATTGAATTTCTTAGAGCATATGCTTGTATGTAAATTGTACATATATATACATATATATATATATATATATATATATATATATATATATATATATATATATATATATATATATATATATATATATATATATATATATATATGGCCAAATGTCTGTCCGATATTGGTACTGGGCATACGGGTACGCGACCCCGGATCCTCGAGCCACCACTGTCATACTTCTTCCCAATCCATGAAAGTGGTGTCCTTACCCCCCCCCCCCTCTCCCCTTTTTACTAATCTTTCCCCTCTTATCCTTGGCTTTTCCCACAAAAATGGGTTTTGGAGGTCAGATGGCAATCGCTCCATTAAAAAGCCGCCACCAGCCACTCATATGGAAAGACTAAAAATG
The DNA here is from genome assembly GCA_037127375.1 of Dione juno. Taxonomy (NCBI): domain Eukaryota; kingdom Metazoa; phylum Arthropoda; class Insecta; order Lepidoptera; family Nymphalidae; genus Dione; species Dione juno. The sequence continues at coordinate 78,933 of JAXRJS010000051.1, forward strand.
TTTCTGGGTACTGCTAGGGCGTCGCCGCTAAACGACGCGCAGGCACATCGCCCTACACCTGTGTTAAATGGGCATGGGCTACCGTGTCAAGTACGGACACGGCTAAAGAAGATAGTACCCAGAAGGAAACTCCGCTTTGCAACGTGGAATATTGGCTCTCTAACCGGACGATGCAGGGAACTAACAGATGTACTCATGAGGCGTCGGGTCCAGTGTGCTTTCCTTCAGGAAACGCGCTGGAAGGGCAATAAGTCTCGTAACATCGGACAGGGTTACCAGCTCATATACACTGGGTCTCTTTCCGGTAAAACTGGTGTAGCAGTAGTTTTATCTGAAGAGCTACGGAATGGTCTCCTCGAAGTTGACCGACGCAGTGACCGCCTGATGCGGGTGAAGGTACTGGTTGAGGGGGCTATCGCCAACTTAATCAGTGCATACGCTCCCCAGGCTGGTTGTAACGGGGCCGAAAAGGAGTCATTCTGGGAGCAATATGAAGAGGTTCTACTCGCTATACCATCTACCGAGGTGATCATAGTTGGGGGAGACCTTAACGGTCACGTGGGTAAGGCTGCGGATACGTATGAACGTGTCCACGGTGGTTTTGGTCACGGTCGCCGCGATATAGAGGGCGAAAATATCCTAAGAACCTGTATTGCATCTGATCTGGCCATCGTGAATACGTTCTTCCAAAAGAGTCCGCAGCATCTTATTACGTATGCGAGTGGACTCCACTCAACCCAAATGGATTATCTATTGACCAGGCGGTGTCATGTTGGCAAGGTAACTAACTGTAAAGTCATTCCTGGCGAAAGCCTCACGGCCCAACATCGTCTTCTTGTCATGGATTATGTCGTTACCCCGCTAAAGAAATTAGCCGAGACGCGTAAGTCTAAGATCAAGTGGTGGTTGCTGAATGGACCGATGCAGACCGACTTTCTGGCAGAGGTTAACAGTCAAAATTTATCAACTAACACCGAAACTGCTCAGGATGCTTGGGATCGAGCTCAGTCAGCAATTATTACGGCTGGTAAACATGTTCTTGGCGTTTCTAAGGGAGGACGTATTATGGACAGGGAGACATGGTGGTGGAATGACAAGGTACAGGAGGTGATTCATGATAAGAAGACTGCATTTAAGGAGTGGCAGCGTTCCAACTCTCCTGAAGACAGACTGGAGTACATAGCAGCGAAACGTGCCAGCAAGAGAGCTGTAGCCAGAGCCCGCAGTGAAAGTTTATTACCTCTATATGATAAACTTGAAACTGTGGAGGGGCAGAAGCTTATCTACAAATTGGCACGTGCTCGGGATAAAGCGACGCAAGATATCACAAAATGTCTTTGCGTCAGAGATTCCCAGGGCAAGTTGCTCTGTAGTCATGCTTCTGTGAAGGAGAGGTGGAGAAGTTATTTCTTGGAGCTGCTGAATACTCAGCACCCGGGTAGTATTCCGTCTGAACCACCTCCTAACCTGGGACTTATTGCTCCAATAACCCTTGATGAAACTCGAAATTGTCTACGACGCATGAAGAACGGCAAGGCCTGATGATATCCCGATCGAAGCGTGGAAATCATTGGGCTCTCGTGGTGTGCTCATGCTTACTGATCTTTTTAACCGCATTTTGAACACTGGGACGATGCCACATCAATGGCGGCACAGTTTTATTACCCCTATTTACAAAGGAAGGGGCAGTGTTCAAGATTGCGGTAGTTATAGGGGCATTAAGATTATGAGTCACACCATGAAGCTCTTCGAGCGCGTGATTGCCCTCAGGCTCCGCCGAGAGTGTACTGTCTCTGAGTGTCAATATGGATTTCAGCCAGGATCAGGCACTACGGACGCCATTTTTGCCCTCAGAATTTTGATGGAGGCACACAGGGAAAAGAGGAGAGCTCAGCATGTGGCATTCTTAGACCTGCAGAAGGCCTTTGACTGTGTGCCACGTCAGTGTATCTGGTGGGCACTGCGATCCAAAGGGATCCCTGAATCCTATGTTGCTATTATCAGAGACATGTACAACGACTCTGTTTCTACAGTTAGGACCGCTGTTGGCGATACCAAACCCTTCCCAATTACAGTAGGGGTTCACCAAGGCTCAGCTCTTAGTCCATTTTTGTTTAATGTAGTGCTAGATACTGTCACGGCTCACATTCAGGACCAGCCTCCATGGCTGATGATGTATGCCGATGACATAGTACTCATTGACGAGAACCGACTGATGCTGGAGCGTAAAGTGAATGCCTGGAAGGGTGCGCTTGAGAACGGTGGTCTTAAACTGAATGTGTCAAAGACCGAGTACATGGCTTGCGGGAACCCAGACTCGAGCACCATCCACATCGGGCCTGAGCCAGCCGTTAAGTCGGAGAAGTTCAGGTACCTTGGATCCATTATGCACGAGTCCGGAGGCATCGACTACGATGTCCACGCCCGGGTTAGCGCTGCTTGGGCCAAATGGCGGGAGGTCACTGGTGTGGTCTGCGATCGCAGAATACCGCCCAAACTCAAGGGGCTGATATACAAGAGCATGATCCGACCAGTTCTTCTATACGGCAGCGAATGTTGGCCAGCATTATCTCGGCACACTCAGGAGCTTCACGTAACGGAGATGAAGATGCTGAGGTGGATGTGTGGCGTTACTCGGGTTGACCGCATACGCAACACATTCATTCGAGGTAGTCTTGGGGTCCGTGACGTAGCGGATAAGCTCCAAGAGCGTCGTCTGAGATGGTATGGCCACGTTTTGCGCCGGCCTAAGAAACTACGTCGGAAGAAATGCCTTGATATGTCTGTCCCTGGAGTAAGACCCCCCGGACGCCCAAGGAAGCGATGGCTGGACGTCGTGACGCACGACAGGAGAGCCAATGGACTAACCACTGAGGATGCTCAAGACCGTGCAAAGTGGAGTAGACTGAGTAGGAAAGCAGATCCTGGCAATAGGCTGGGATAATGCTAAGTGGAAGAAGATATATATATATATATATATATATATATATATATATATATATATATATATATATATATATATATATATATATATATATATATATATATTATATATATATATATATATATATATATATATATATATATATATATATATATATATATATATATATATATATATATATATATATATATATATATATATATAGTATATATATATATATATATATATATATATATATATATATATATATATATATATATATATATATATATAATATATATATACGTGACGTGAATTTTTGCTTATGCTGTACGATTTTGTACTATAGAAATTTCTGTTTTTTCCATTGCTATTATAGAATAATTAATTATTAAAAAGGCAGAATAGAAGATCTTTAAAATGCTTTAATTTTAGCCTATCACCTCCCATAATGTGGTGGTTTGATACCCAGAAAAGGGATGCAGGGGGTTATGGATATGAAATAGAAACACTGCTATACATTAGTGAAAGTATTCCTGTTTTTTTAAGCACACTCTTATTTTAAATATTATATAAGATTTTTTTTAAACAAGTAAATCCAAACGAAACACATAGTTAAAATTAAAGCTCGTAAAATATAAGTAAATAATGTTAAACTCGATTTAGCTCTATCAAAACTGAGCCTCTAGGGTCTATATATGGAAAGAGTGGTGTCCGTTGATTCAATTTACCCTGGTAATTGCAATAAATGTCCCGGGAGACTTGGAATAATTCTTGTTAGTGTTTTATTATACATCTACATATGAAAATAGAGTTTTACTTACACACTTTGGGCAAACCACTTGGTTTTTTTCCCGGGTATTCTCACCTAGTGTTAAGACACTCATGTCCACAATTTCCGATACATTTTTCACATATTAAATAGTAGAATTTAATGCAGCAGTTTTTCATTTTAATGCATGTATCTCGTATAGCAGGGTAGACAGGTAAAACTTAGTGTCAAGACACACCATATACTATCGAATTAAGATAATATAAAAGCAATTATCCTCTGCCTAGATTCGAACCAATAACAAAATTAGCATAGCCCTTTGTGTGAGGAATACAAGCAAGCAACAGCAAGTACTTCAACATGTTAAGTTTTAGATCGATATTCGATTTGAAATGTATGTTGCGTGAAAATTTGTTTATATTATATAAAAAAAATTAATTATATATTTCAAGGGTTTAACAAATAAACGTGCTCGAGCTTTTTATTATAAGTAAGCTTTGACGAAAAGAAAAAAGTTTAAAAAGGAATCGTACGCGTGGATCTCGCAAAAGACCTTTATAAGTAAAAAAACATTATAAGAACAGCACTTTATTACTTACTAAAATATTTTTTAATAAAGTATGACGTTTGTATTTATCACGAACTATTCATTTTTAAAGAAGTTATTGCGAAGTGGCACAGAGTCTGCCTCTAAACGCGACGGTTTGTGGGTTTGATTTCCACTCGGGGAGAATGAATTATTTTCACTTTCTTCGCTCTGGTAACAAAAAGCGAGGCGTTGAGTTCCGCCACTCAACACACAATGCCTTGAAATGCGGGAAGCAGTAAACAGAATCACTCTGTAAGGTTAGGTTAGATTAGGTTACGTGAGCTTACGGTTCTCTCCGCCTACCCTGTTCAGGATACAACGTGAACCAAAAAAAAAGTAAATGTAATAAAAAAATCAAGACATTTAATTTAAAAAAAACCCATAAAAACCACTTACGTGGTAACTACATATTTGAAATACCACAAAATGCTATGGTGACTGTTATACGGTTAATACAGCAAAATTATGGAACGAGCTGCCGTTAGAAGTGAAACGATCTCAGATAGTTGGGATATTTAAGCGACGTCTCAAACAACACTATCTAAAACAATATATATATATATATATATATATATATATATATATATATATATATATATATATATATATATATATATATATATATATATATATATATATATATATATATATATATATATATATATATATATATATATATATTATATATATGTGTAATTTTTAAGCAAATTATTTATTTTCATGTGTAGTTATTGTATACTAATCTTTTTCTCTTTATAAATACTCTATGCACCTCTGCACTCTTGTTAAACAAATCCTATACTTCTATTAGTTGCCTATAAGAAATTACTTTGAGTGATAAGAGCGCTATTGGACGGTGATCTATATTTAAGTTAATATATTATTGTTTTGCCTATTTGTGCAATAAGGTATTATACTTTATATTTTCACATATAAAGCATCTTCTTAATTAATGTGTATATAATAGAGAACCTAATGCCAAGACTCACTTTTATACACTTTTCGTTTGAATCCAAATATTGCGTGTTAAGTGGCGGAACTCAACGCCCTACTTTGTTTTATCAGAGTAAAGAAATTAAACAATCCATTCCCCTTAGTAGAGATCGAAATCACACTTCGTTTAAAGTCTCACTACTATAACGACGGCCTTTTTTTCAGTAGTATAAGTGATTAATCACTAATTTACTTTTCTACAAGTCATCTTCTTATTCACTTAAGTTATGACTCACTATCACTATCACTTCGTCAATGTCAAATTGTATGAAGAAAATACGAACGAGAATGTATAGTAAAAAAATTGAATGCATGTTTAGCAGAGATCCAGTGATAACACAGACTTCACCTACAAAATGAGCATATATTTATAATATGTCTGTGTGTGTGTACACACACACAGCTTAGTGGGTTAGTAATGAATAATACTTTACACAGGTGCAAGTTTATAATTCAATGTTGTTATATTTAATATAATAATTTACATAAGGGATTACACGGTAAACATAAACATTAGCAAACTCTTTAAGAGGGCGAGGGACTTTGTGAGGAACATATAAGGGACGTATTAATTTAGTTACAAAGATACTACATACACCCTACACACTACATACATACCACAGTATGAATTTTATGTTTTTATTTTCATCAGAAAAAGTTGAGTAGAGTTGAAAAGTAGAGTAAGTAAGTAAGTAAATAAATACTATGAAAAGTCAAATGTTGTCGATATGTTATATTTCTATCTAATTAAAAAATGATGTAAAAATAGTCTGTCCGGACTAATCTACTGAACAGCTGAACCGATTTTCATAGAACCTTCACCGGAACACAGATGAGATTGTGGAGCAACTTATATGTAACTTTTTATCCCACAAACCCTGCGGGATCCAGATAATATGTTTCATATAAAATGATAGCATTCATTTTTATATATTTTTCTAGTTTTTCTACATAAATAATCTTTTACAAGTTTATTTCCCAACGGCCTCGCGAAGGCTGTGTTATTGGCATGGAAAAATAAAAAAAAATATAGCATCGCGTGTGCGCACGCTCATTTACCATACCTAATCTTTTCAATAGGCTTTATGAAAATAGAAAGGAATCATGCTTTAAATAATAAGGTATTAACGCCCCGAGGGACCGTAGCTAGTCATTTATCTTGAAAGATTGACTAAAGTAGATTAATTTCAATGTTTTTGGTTCTATTTACTAATAATAATAAATTTATTCTTTTTCTTGAATAAAAATCGCCTTAGTTGTTTTTATTTGTATATTATAGAAATTTCATGAATTCGGACAATGGATGGTACTCTCTGCATACCCTGTTATATTTGGGATACGTAAAACTGTACAGGTATAAAGATTAAAATTGATTTTTGAGCGGTATTGAGTTCCATCACAACATATGTCTCGTTTTGGTACAAAGTAGTGAATTGAGCGTCAATTTCGATAAATGAATTAATTAAATTTAAGTATAGCTTGAATTTTTTTGGAAACATTAGTTAACTGCAAGCAATATTCTAACTTTCCGTGTTAAATACTTGTAAAACATTAAACATAATGTTACAATGTAAGGCCTTTGGGCTAATGTGACTCAGTGATATAGCGACTGTAAACGTTAAGGTTATTTTTGTGTGTTATAATATAAATATATGTAGAAAACGTATAAAATTTTGAACTCAGCAGGATTTGAGGCCGTGTCTCTTGGAAACGGGTCCAAGCGCTCAAACCACTAAACCGTTCTCAACAAGTTAAGTTGAGTTGCTTCTATATTATGTTATATTCGCTTCACGCTGTATCCCGTACATGGCAGGTTAGGCGGAGGGAACTGTAGGAACCTAGTGCTAAGACAATCCGTTTCGCGGTTCGCCATTCGAGGCATTGCGTGTTGAGTGGCGGAACTCAACGCCGCGGTTTTTCCTTTGTTACCAGAGCGAAGAAAATAAAAATCATTCATTCTCTCTGAGTGGGAATCGAACCCACAAACTGTCGCGTTTTACAGGCAGAGGCTATGCCTCTGCGCCACGACGGTCTTTGAATTTTTTTCTACACTTATTATAAATGATTTATGTTGTTAGCATTTCTAATACAATATAATCAAGTTAGAAACAAGCATGTATTAGGTGATAATTCATAAAAAAATATATATTAATATGCAAGAAGAATTACAAGAATATTAAATAAAAAAATACTTTCTAACAGTTGCTAGTCCTAATTGCTTTCCACGAACTAATTATAAGTTACGAATTCCGACGACATCTCAAAGCGAAGTTAGTCTTGGATAAACTTGTAATTTAATAATAACCTTTATAGTGCATTTCAACTGGAAAGCCCGATTGATTATAAAGTACATATTAAATAATAGTGTATAAATTTACTTACTAAGTAGGGGAACAAAGCACAAATTAATTCAACTTTTGAGCAAGCTGAGCTAACAAGGCGCACATGTGACAAGTGTAGATGCCATGGTGATTAACTATGAGATCCTTACCCTCCGACTGGAAGGGTGACATCTCGTATCATCTCTTTGGTCAGACCGACTGGGATCCATAAAACCTCAGAAAAGCACGAGGCATCATTGTATGATGATGGAGGTGAAGACCTCATCTATTTAAAACTTAAGCATTCTGGCATCCCAGCGGAAGAACCACTTCAATATATGACGGCAGCGAGAGAAGCTAAAGATCCAGACCGAAAACACTGTTTGGACAGAGAAAAGCTTTAATAGATGACAGACAGGCAGCTGTGGTAGCCGAGTTCACAAGAAGGTATTATAGAATACAAATTGAAGATAGCCATAAAAGACAGAAACGAAGTGGACGCCCATGTTCTCTACCATGGCGGTATTGCCACCCTCGATTTTCCTAATCGCAAAATATACCTTCAAAAAAATACTCACCCAAAGACATACATTCGAATGTATGTTTTTGGGTAAGTGTTTTTTTGTGTGTGTAATTATTTAATGGTCTTAATAGAATTAAGTATTATTAGTAGTATTAGACTGTATTAGTATAATTCAATTGGCAAATTTAAAAAATAATTAGAAACCTAAGGAATGATGTCTACTGTCTGACTTTATTTTGTTAGATGGGGAATAAAAATTTTCATTTGGCTGAGTGGTAATCAAACCTACCCCACCATACCCTACCGTCTACATGCAGACGTTGTCCCACTGCGGCCTAGGCATACTCGTATATGGCATACATATATGAATAAGTATGACAATTTGGCCATTTCTAAATATACATTTGGTCATAGTAGATGAATTTACCATTCGGAAAAATATAATATAATTTATGAAACATTTGAATTTTTTTGAATTTGTAATGAAACAAGCCTGCGACGTTCAGTTTTGAGAACAGAGTGTCTTAAGAATATTTTTTGTGCCCAACCCCAAATACAATATTATACAACCAAATAAGTTTATAATGACCACATCTACATCCTCTTCACAGGAATAGGTTGACATATCCTCTTAAATAAATATATACATATATATAGGTACAGATAGGCGAGGTATAGCCGAAGGTTGTATTTGTTCTGTGAAGCACAGTTAGTTTTTCCTCTGGAAATGATGAGAAAATCTTATAAAGCCTACTAAGCACATATCGAATAATATAAAAAAAAACCAACCATTCAACACGCAATGTCTCAACGTGGAGAAGGCACTGATGGGTACACTAGGTTACCTCTATTTTTTTTGGAAATAAAAAAGATAGATACAACTGAGGGAGGATTTTTAATATTCATCTTCCACAATATGTAAAAATGCCTCCTCCGCCACTCACGTAATTTTTTAAATTAGGAAAGCGGAGAACGGTATGTCTGGACACTAGGTTCTTTGTACCGCTTTCTTGTATATGGATACACCCGTATGGGGTAAAGCGCGAAGCTAAATAAATCACCAATATTTTTGTATTTCTGTATTATTTAATATAAGTGCTAATAAGTCTTTAATATCTACAACCATGTTTTATTCACAAAAAAATTTATCAGTATGTAAAACTGGCTAAAGGTATCATATTATATAGGAAGGCTCCTTTCTAAACTTTCTTTCTACAAAAACTTCGTCAAAACAGGACTCCCTAAAATATCCTGCCTCAAGGTGTACAAAGAGAGGCAACTCTTCAAAAGTTATTCTTTTCTTAACTTTTATAATTGAAATTTAAGCCTTTGTTTTTGATCCATATTCTTTATATAAGCTAAAATGAAAAAGTATTTTTTTTTCTTTATACTTTATTTATAGATGTCACTAGTATTTCATCCTAACCTTATTCGTCAATTAGCTTTTACTGCGGCTTCGCCCCGTGGTCAAATGGGATAGAGTTTTATATGACACATGCGACAGATAATGCCTGCAGGTGTAGCGGCGTGCCTAGCAATGTAGCCCGTAGCAAGCTACATATATCTTTTAGTAACTGAGGTTATGTATATTTAAAATATTAGGTAATTTTTATTGTTGGTAAGTTGGTAAAACTTAGAAAAAACTTTTAATATGAAGATAATAGGCGAGGCGAGGCCGAGGCGCAGAAGCATTGCATCCGACCGTAAGCGCGACGATCGAGGGTTTGATTCCAATATGGGACTTTGAATTATTTCATGTCTTCGCTTTGTTAAGAAAGAAAACCGCGGTCCCGAAGATTCGGCGTGAAGAGGGAAACGAAGTTAACACTAGTACTCTACGTCTACCCTATATGCGTGAAAAAGCGTGATTTTTTTTACTTTTATATATATATATATATATATATATATATATATATATATATATATATATATATATATATATATATATATATATATATATATATATATATATACAAATATAGCTTATATACAAATATCTTCGTAAATGTGTTTAGTAGAACCTAAATCTTTGTGAAGGGAACTATGATAAGGCGTAATCGAGTTATTGCCGACCCTCATATGTCATAAGTCATAACCATTGATGAGTTGATTCTACAGAAATTGGATGTTATATCTATAGCGACATCAACACTTATTTATACATATATTTATATAACTAAGCTCACATTGTCATTTTGCTTGTGTGCTTTTATTATGTTAGTAAATTCTTCTTCTAGACATAAAAAAATGTTGCCTTATAACATGTGGTATTATCATTTCCGGTAAGAAGACAAAACGCGGAGTTGATTTCCGCCACACAATACGCAATGTCTCAGAAACTATGCTGAATGTGGCTAACGGAGAGTTTTAACACTAGGTTTCTTCTGCGTACCTTATTCTATGCAGGATTAGTAACATTTTTTATATATCATTATAATCATATCAGCCTATATCAGTCCACTGCTGGACGGAGGCCTCCCCTAGGGTACGCATAAGGCACGATCTTTTGTTTTTGCCATCCAGTCACTACCAGCCGTCTTTTTTATATCATCTGTCCATCTGGCCGGAGGACGTCCAACGCTACGCTTGCCGTGACGCGGTCTCCATTCGAGAACCCGTTTGGTCTATCGTCCATCGGCTCTACGACAGATGTGACCAGCCCACTGCCACTTCAATTGTCTACATTTTTATATAAATCAATTTAAATAAGTGACAATCAATAAGCACTGAATACAATGTAATTTTATATAACATTTCAATAATAATAATAATAATAATAATTTCAATATACGGTATTTCAATATAAGAGCACTTTCAATTTGTTAGGCTAGGAATGTATCTAAAATAAACGTGAACAAAGCTTGTAACGGATATTAAGTCGCTGTTTCCTGTTTCGTGCAACACAAATTGTTTATATTTTATTACAATGTTATATATTCGCTCTTTGACTTGAAGTACACTTATGAAACGAGGAAAGCTGTTTCAATTTTTATATAAAATCAAGCTTTTGCTCTAGTCACTAGACTAGACTTTGTCCATAACTGATGTAGCCGTAAGAAGCTTTCATTCTTTAAATCGAAGCTCTAAGTTGCCCGAGTGTTCTACGTTTTTTCTTTGAGATATGTAATTTCAATACATCTTCACAATCTCCAATCAACCAAATTCAATAAACACTTCATTTTTGTACTAAGAGATCAAATTTTAATTTATTTTAGGACTACGATGTTTCATACAAATGTTTACTCCTATATTTCTTTAGGCGTCGTAGTGTCATTGGCGAAGTGATATGTGAACGCCATTATCAAAATAATTGAATTGAATTGAACTTAGAGCTTTGTCTTTACAGTTTTTTTTTGTGCTCAATTAATTATTTTCGACACAGAATATGTCCTTTCCAGTCCGGTTTCCGTCTATTCCACAGCACAGTTAGTGCATTGCTGAATATTACGAAGGATTCGGTGTGCTATGGATAACACCAAGCTCACCGCAATGGTACTACTGGATTTTAGCAATGCGTTTAACTCTGTATATTTCGACATACTTCTTGCTTCTCTTCGTGCAGTAAACATTTCTTCAACTGCTATAAACTGATTTCACTCTTATCTCTTCGGACGCCAACACTGTGTGAAAGTTAATGATGATACGTCATCTTGGCTAGATCTCACTGCTGGCGTTCCACAAGGCGGCATTCTTTCTCCTCTTCTGTTTTATATTTCTATAAACAATATTTCTATACCAACATGGATATATAAACGAATTGTCCGACACCATCAATATTTTAAATAATGATCTAGCTGCTATCCAATGTTGGGCTGAATCTTTTGGACTGTCAGTAAACCCGAAAAAATCACAAGCAATAATAATTAGTAGTAGCCGACTTGCAAGTAAAATCAATTGGAATTCAGTATCTGCGATTATGTATTCTGGAATTCCAATTCCATATTATGATAAAGTGAAGAATTTGGGTCTAATTTTTACTGCAATTTGTCTTGGACACCCCACATTAGTGAACTTAGTAAACCACTACTTCCTTCCTCATAAAACAAAAATAATGCTAGCGCAATGACCAATTCTTACCTACCAATTCTTGACTATGCCGATGTCTGCTATTTGGATGTTACTGAGGAGCAAATTGACAAATTAGAGCGTCTTCAAAATCTCGCTATACGCTTTGTTTACGGTCTTCGGAAGTATGACCACGTATCCCATTCGAGCTCAGCTTAATTGGCTCCCTATTCGTTTTCGCCGTGATATGCATATCCTTTCTTTTCTTTTTAAACTAGTCAACTACCAAAACTTCCCTCCTTATCTACGTTCCTGTAATAAAATCCTTCCCTCTCCTGCACGCTCGAGGAGGTCTTGTGTTTTACCAATGCTAGACATTTCAAAGAGCAATACCAAATTCCTTCAAAAGTCCTTTTCCGTACAGGCTACACTCCTTTGGAATAAACTCCCCAAGGCTATTCAAGAAAGCCAATCAAACTTGTCTTTTAAGTCGCAATTGAAAAAACATCTCATCAACGAACTTAATAGTATCTGAAAATTATTTAACTTATCTATGTTTTATTTATATTATATTTTTATGTGTTTATTTTTTTTGTGTTGAAATTTTATATATTTTATAGCGTATGTATGTATTTATATCCATTTGCATAAGTATATGTTTATTTAACATTATTACTGGTATGTATGTATATCTTTTATGCTTTATGTACAGAATTTTTTTTTATTTAAGTTATTTTTATTTTTATTTTTATGTAAGTATGTAAATTTTATCTTTATATTGCATTTTATGCGTCATCTCGCTACTTACTGCTTTCACCCACTTTCACAGGTTGGCTGGAAGAAATCTCTTCTAGAGATAAGTCCACCGTTTGGAACTATATTTTATTATGTATGTAATTCAACATATATTGATTGCAATAAAGAATACTATATATATAAATAATGAATATCTAACTTTTTTTTCAAACCCCCAAACTTTACAAATTGTATTTTCTTTGTCAAACACCAGTGACCTTGTCAGTCTACTTTTAATTAGTTACCAAGAATTAACTTCATATTTATATAAATTACATTTATATATTATTTTATGTCTTTCTTTCATTTATATAAGTAAATTATATATTTTATGGCATTGCAGATTAAATTCCATTAAAATTGATTTTGTTTAACCCAGCTATGCTTATGCATACTTATGAATATCATTTTTGGTTCCTTAATAGGTTCCTTGCTTTGACAAACTCTGTAAGTAGTTGTTTTTACATTATTTCCTCCAAAATTAATAATAGTACTCTACATTCGCAAATATACTAATATAAAATTAAAACCAACGTCCATTTATATTAATCCTTCGATCTCAAGTACAAGAAAAAATGGCTTAAGGGAAAAGATTTTCTTAACAGGCACATAAATTAATGAAAAGCTTAATAAAGTCGGAAAGCTTTTAAAAAATTCAAATGGTTTTCAATATCCAACTCAATTTATAATTAACAAGTTTATTTCTGGGGACAGATAGCTTTTTTAATGTTTCCGTAATTGGACAAGAGGGTTCGATGCCCACTCGTGGGCAAATTAATCTATTTTAATTATTTTCATTTCTTCTATAGACAAAAGAAAACTTGGCAACTGATATATATCGTTTCAAGCGTAAAACTGTCAAAATAATAAAAAAAAAACATTCCCACAAGTGGAGATCGAGTCCAATTTATACGTACTTGCTTCAAATAATAATAAATGAAAGTATTAAAGAAGAATCATATTCATTAATTATACAAATTCACGATTCTCCTATAAAAGCTTGAAGCGAAATCACCGCATTAAATTTCAATTGGAAAGATTTATTTAACTTCGATTTATGTTCGGTTTGTTCGCCTTTGATAGTATCGACGTTTGCTTATTTTAGTGCAAGTAATAAAATGTTGTTCTAGCCAATTTTTAGTATAATTAAACTAGAATAGCCTTGAGGAGATTTTCTTGGATTTCGGTTTTATTGTTTATTTTTTTTTTATTTTCACACTCTTGCGTATTTGATTGGATAGATTGTAATATATCAATTCATCTGGTTAAGATCAGGGTCAAGGAACACTCACTGTGTGGATGTGGTCCGGACGAAGATTTTGTGCACCATATCTTGCTTGTAAGTACTGACTTCTTACCAACATTTTTGATTCTAGGTTGTCGAGAACAACCCTATAGATTTAGATTACGCTGTTTCAAAATATTGGACCATAATAAAGCCATATAACTTGACGGCCTTGACTTTAAAATTATAATTTTTCCGCTCTTACTCCATAAGATCTCCATAAGGTCTAGCAGACGTAAGTATCTGATATTTATTTCAACTTGATGAAGATAATATGTAAAAGACAAACTGCTAAAAAGAAGGACAATCAAATAGTCCAAAACGAGATGCTGAAATCTTAACATTATATATAAATACTCTTAAGTGTCTCTTATAAATGTACTCTTGTTTAGACTTGGTATCAAATAACCATACTTAACCTAAGCTTATATAAGTTCAGAATGAAAAAAACAATTAAGTGCGAAAGTTCAAAAGTGGTGAAACTCCTAACGTCCTTTATACGATATGTTGCAAATAAAAAGAGGAGTATTTTTCATTCGCCTTGAAGCCGGAATAATTAACAGCTTTGTCCTATTTTTCTTATGAGAAGTGAACTTTAAGCTCGTATTTTTAGTAAATTAATTCATTTTTTGTATGTGGATTTTTTATATTATATAAGCTTAATGAACTAAATGGAGTGTTGGGCTCCGTCAATATTTCCCGCATAGCAAGGTAATATTTTCAATCCATTTTTCTAGCAATTCTGAAAGGTGAGTCGATTACCTTGGCGGTATAAGATAAAATATGTAGACTTGTTAAATATATAGGTACATTAATAAAATATGAATCAACTAACTTTGCCTGTCATACGCGTTGATACATTCACTAGTCTGGAACTGGCTGATCAGGGCTGTCTTGCCCACACCTGGTGCTCCAACCATGGCCACACGATGGCAGGCCACTGGTCTTCTCTCTTGAGATTCTGGTGCAGATTGGGCGGGGGATGATGGAGCCAGACTTCCTGATCGGGATCGACGTCGGCGAAAGGAGTCTCCTCTGTTTACTATTCCTATAAAAGAAATGGAAATTTAAATATGGATTTTCACTTTAGAAACTATGTTTTAGATATTAAGTAATGTGAACTTGGGAATATAGCATACGTATGTGTCACTAAGATATTCTTATTTAAACATCAACATATAAATTAGTATATATATATATATATATATATATATATATATATATATATATATATATATATATATATATATATATATATATATATATTATATATATATATATATATATATATATATATATATATATTAACAAAATATATCAACACTTATTTATAAGTATCAATCAAGAATTTTATGGCATATCTGGATTATTTATGTTAAATGTAACCTATATATAAAATTATTATTCATAAAATTATTTCTTTCCATTTCTTCGTGCGGATTTGAACTCCTAATCCCATACACAACATATTAGCTACAAATTATTGCTAATCTCCAACGATATCAATATTTTAAACTAAGATAAAATTTAAAAGAGGTCAAATTCTAAAGCTTCAAACACAGTTTCGACATGTGATGTCAGATTTATTGTTGTGAAATGGCTCTGACGTCAATCGTCCGCCCGATACATTTTAAACTTTCACGCAATATCGTGTTACGCATGCGCTATAGTAATGGAAATTTTGTTAATGTTTACATTTTCTTTTCTTTTTTGCTAGATAGTTAAGACCTCGATTGACCTACAGGAACACAGTGTCGGAGGTACTGGAAGAAGGTAACGTAAAAAGCATGAGGACTCCTCGGAGGGCAAACATCCAGAGGTTAATGGTAGCGGACGAGGCGGAAAAGGTATGGTATGACCGTAGAGTTTTGCACTCCGTCGTCTTGCATCTCGTTACCTCGCTTGGGATATAGCGTGAAGCTTTGTATTGGATTATTTTTTAATGATTATAAGCCAGAATATTATAGAGAATGTTATAAGAGCTAAATGTCTATTTTATATGGCTGACATAAAGTCATGAAGCACTTCGACAGCGTCTGTAAAGAGAAAGGTCGGGTGTTCGATTCCCACCCAGTAGAATGAATTTTCAGCTATTTGCTCTACTAAGACGAATAGTGAGCTTCAGATGGAAACGCTTAAGACGTTTTTTCTTCCGCTTCAAGATTTATCTCGTATTAAGATCGATAGGTATCTCTACCCTAGTGTCAAGGCACTATGTTCTCCGTTTACATATTTATACACATACATAATATTAACGAATTAGCCTAAAATATGTAGGCAATAAAAATAAATAATTAAAATTAAAGAATAAAAATGAAAATCATTTAGTATTTTGCAAATTTTCTCTTACTTACTGCTTACACAAAAAAATATTCTACGTAGCTCTAAAAGACCGTAATACTTGATTGGCTTTGACTTTATCCAAGAGATGCGGGTTGTCTCCAAATGTGTTTAAATTTGCTTAATGAAAACATATAAATATTTGAACGCATCGGGATTTGAACCCGCGCCTCATGGAAACCGTCTAGCGCTCTGACCACAGAGCCATGCGTTCTTCCTCACGCTGCGTCGAAATTAACAACGTAAAAAGTTGTATAAAGCATATAATAATTTATATATAATTATATACTATCCTTATATTTATATATTATCTTTATATATAATTTATATACTATCTTTATATTTATATATATACTATCTTTAGTGTAGATTAACACAAAAAATCATTAAAGTATGCTTAAATTTCTTTCTCTAGTAAGAAATACCACTTAGAAATAAATTAAAATTAGTAAAAGTTGATATATCATGTAATTTTACTTAAGTCACGTTGAAAGAAGAACAGCGAATGTTCTAGAATTGGTGACAACGGTGACAATTTTAAACAATCGAACCCTCACAATCATTCCCTATATATTATGACGCACTTCCTGTTACACTTCTAAGAAATCCATGAAATTAATTGGCAATGCTTAATCTGTGTAAGCGATGCTTGAATTTATTTATAAACTTGTGTAAGATCTAACGATTTGCTGTAATAGGAATATGATGTCAACGCATTGTATATATATATATATATATATATATATATATATATATATATATATATATATATATATATATATATATATATATATATATATATATATATATATTATATATATATATATAATATATATATATATATATATATATATATATATAACTGAACTAACTTATATTCTCTTTTGCTATTAGACAACCAATTATGTTAACGTTATTTTTTTTATGAATAGATGCGCATTATCTAGGAAGTCAAGTTAGTTATATATATATATATATATATATATATATATATATATATATATATATATATATATATATATATATATATATATATATATATATATATACATATACATATACATATATATATATATATATATATATATATATATATAAAAATAAACGTTAACATAATTGGTTGTCTAATAGCAAAAGAGAATATAAGTTAGTTCAGTTATATATATATATATATATATATATATATATATATATATATATATATATATATATAATATATATATATATATATATATATATATATATATATATATATATATATATATATATATATATATATATATATATATATATATATATATATATATATATATATATATATACAATGCGTTGACATCATATTCCTATTACAGCAAATCGTTAGATCTTACACAAGTTTATAATAAATTCAAGCATCGCTTACACAGATTAAGCATTGCCAATTAATTTCATGGATTTCTTAGAAGTGTAACAGGAAGTGCGTCATAATATATAGGGAATGATTGTGAGGGTTCGATTGTTTAAAATTGTCACCGTTGTCACCAATTCTAGAACATTCGCTGTTCTTCTTTCAACGTGACTTAAGTAAAATTACATGATATATCAACTTTTACTAATTTTAATTTATTTCTAAGTGGTATTTCTTACTAGAGAAAGAAATTTAAGCATACTTTAATGATTTTTTGTGTTAATCTACACTAAAGATAGTATATATATAAATATAAAGATAGTATATAAATTATATATAAAGATAATATATAAATATAAGGATAGTATATAAATTATATATAAATTATTATATGCTTTATACAACTTTTTACGTTGTTAATTTCGACGCAGCGTGAGGAAGAACGCATGGCTCTGTGGTCAGAGCGCTAGAACGGTTTCCATGAGGCGCGGGTTCAAATCCCGATGCGTTCAAATATTTATATGTTTTCATTAAGCAAATTTAAACACATCTGGAAGACAACCCGCATCTCTTGGATAAAGTCAAAGCCAATCAAGTATTACGGTCTTTTAGAGCTACGTAGAATATTTTTTTGTGTAAGCAGTAAGTAAGAGAAAATTTGCAAAATACTAAATGATTTTCATTTTTATTCTTTAATTTTAATTATTTATTTTTATTGCCACATATTTTAGGCTAATTCGTTAATATTATGTATGTGTATAAATATGTAAACGGAGAACATTATGTCTTGACACTAGGTAGGTAGAGATACCTATCGATCTTAATACGAGATAAATCTTGAAGCGGAAGAAAAAACGTCTTAAGCGTTTCCATCTGAACTCACTATTCGTCTTTGTAGAGCAAATAGCTGAAAAATCATTCTACTGGGTGGGAATCGAACACCCGACCTTTCTCTTTACAGACGCTGTCGAAGTGCTTCATGACTTTATGTCAGCCATATAAAATAGACATTTAGCTCTTATAACATTCTCTATAATATTCTGGCTTATAATCATTAAAAAATAATCCAATACAAAGCTTCACGCTATATCCCTAGCGAGGTAACGAGATGCAAGACGAACGGAGTGCAAAACTCTACGGTCATACCATACCTTTTCCGCCTCGTCCGCTACCATTAACCTCTGGATGTTTGCCCTCCGAGGAGTCCTCATGCTTTTTACGTTACCTTCTTCCAGTACCTCCGACACTGTGTTCCTGTAGGTCAATCGAGGTCTTAACTATCTAGCAAAAAAGAAAAGAAAATGTAAACATTAACAAAATTTCCATTACTATAGCGCATGCGTAACACGATATTGCGTGAAAGTTTAAAATGTATCGGGCGGACGATTGACGTCATAGCCATTTCACAACAATAAATCTGACATCACATGTCGAAACTGTGTTTGAAGCTTTAGAATTTGACCTCTTTTAAATTTTATCTTAGTTTAAAATATTGATATCGTTGGAGATTAGCAATAATTTGTAGCTAATATGTTGTGTATGGGATTAGGAGTTCAAATCCGCACGAAGAAATGGAAAGAAATAATTTTATGAATAATAATTTTATATATAGGTTACATTTAACATAAATAATCCAGATATGCCATAAAATTCTTGATTGATACTTATAAATAAGTGTTCATATATTTTGTTAATATATATATATATATATATATATATATATATATATATATATATATATATATATATATATATATATATATATATATATATATATATATATATATATATATATATATATATATATAATATATATATATATATATATATATATATATATATATATATATATATATTATTTTTTTATATATATATATATTATTTTTTTTATGAATAGATGCGCATTATCTAGGAAGTCAAGTTAGTTATATATATATATATATATATATATATATATATATATATATATATATATATATATATATATATATATATATATATATATATATATATATATATATATATATATATATATATATATACATATACATATACATATATATATATATATATATATATATATATATATATATATATATATATATATATATATATATATATATATATATATATATATATATATGTATGTACATCTACATTGATTGGTAGGGTATAATGGTGTCGGTAATACGGCAAAAGGAAGTTGCATGGAAGGAAGTTGATTAAAAGCTTCTCAACAGGACCATGCTCTGTAGCTACGGAAGGTCCTTTTAACAAGAGTACACGCAACATAAACCCCAATTCATTCGAGCGTGGTTAAAAACGCAATTTTAGGACTTTATCAGAGCTAATATGTGTTTATCGTTTGGCTGCAGTCTTGTGGTAGAGTTAGGCATATTGCAAATTATGATAGCATAAGCGCCATTATAGTTCATAGTATCTGAAATAACTCATGACAATGGCAGTGAAGAGTTTTCTCATGAAGAGAGTTCCTATTTTGATATTGATATTTTCTCCTTTTATATCTTCTTCACTTTGAATTAACTTCACGCATTTTATAGTTAATATATCTATATAAATATTAAAAAGCGGAAGTATCTGGTTTGTTGAACGCCCTAATAAGAAGGGTACCACATCACATTAGTCCTTTAAGTAACTCATTGTAAATTTGTAAATCGCACGTAGCGTTCAGAGTTACTCCATGCACTTGACATTTGCATTTGACCATGGAAGCGAAGCCATGGAGAATACCTAGTCAATGTACGAGTCACAGTTCAGAAAAAAAAGGAAGAAATGTTTTATTTAATAATCATACGCACACATAGGAACACAAATTCATCGTGTTTTAGATTTTTTAAACTGCACAATTAAACTGATATGGCACAGCCTTGATTGATACCCGATTGAATGTCAAACTAGAGCGCTATTCCTATACTAATTACTATATAACGTACACTGAGTGCTCTAGTAATCAAAATGGAAATCATTTTGTATGAGCTTATAACATTATTTTAGTTCCTATAAGCACCGCTGGTGTCTTCTTAAAGATACTGGTGTAATAAATGCTTAAAGAAATATTTGAAATGCCTATATAATGTATTACTTAGCATAATAATAAAAAGCTTTTAGACACGCTGGTTAATGTCCATAAAATATCTTTGTGAAACTTTAATAGGTGAATTTACATAAACTACATATTATTATCACAATATATAAACCTTTAATATTTTATAAGGACCTTTCTTATTTTTTATTTTTTACCATAAAACCTAGCCCTCTTTTATATACCATATTTAAAAAAAATCAATTGATTTTGTTTCAAAGAAGATAGCCTATCTATAAGCATCCGCGCAATTGTATTTGAACCACCCAGGAACTCAAACTTTTGTATTTGTAGAATTGGGTCTAACCGCTTAAAAGGTGTAGGTCGAAAGACGAAAGACACGTACAGAAGTCGCCCAGTCGGAGAGAATGAATGATTTTCATTTTCTTCGCTCTCGCAACAAGGCAAAAAGCGCGGCGGTGAGTTCTGCCACTCAACACGCAATGCCTCGAAAGGCGGAAAGCGGGGAACGGAGTGTCATAACACTAGGTTCCTAGGGTTCCCTCTGCCTACCCTGCCATGTGCGGGAATCAGCGTGAAGCTAATAATAAACTTGGTTGTCACTATCTTTTTTCATAAGAAATGGAAAATTGTTTATTTTTGACCATATAAATCCGAATAGTTAATACTCATGTGTTATATAATCATAATGTAAATAATAAAAATTTAAACTCGAGTGAAATATATATATATATATATATATATATATATATATATATATATATATATATATATATATATATATATATATATATATATATATATATATATATATATATATATATACGTATTTAAATTAATATGGCTAAGTAAATCGCCTTAGGATACGCCTTATCTGAAACATTAGCATACTGACTGACTGTCCCAAATGACAAGCTTACTTTAAGATTAATAGACTATATATGTAGAAACTCAGTAGTTGCTTTTTAAATATTAGTATTATAATTATTAATAAATAGTATATCCTGCATAAAATTCACAATTCACATTTTTGTCAATTAAATATTCCTGAACAGTGTTATAGGCTTTACTCACGAGCATTGTTGAAATAACAACTGATACTCTATAAACGTATATTGTTCAGCAATTATGATATAAATAACCTTTTTATCGTACACTTCCCGTTTTTTTAAATATTCATCTTTGAATGCCCAACTGTCACGCAAAAACCAAACAAAAAGATCTAACAAATCGGTTGTATTGTAAATAAAAGAGAATAATAATTGCCCTTGAATAGGCAATGACTAGGCTCCCAACTATCGTAAAGTCAAATTCTGAACTTATATTTAACGCATTTATAAGTAAGTAAGTAACTTAAATTGTCTTAAACAATATAACATTTAATTCCCGTATGATTACATTCATGCGTTTGCAATGCACTGGTAAGTTCAGAATTAGCTCAAACTAAATTCAAAACAGTAAACATGAATTGACGTCATACTGTATGCTGTGAACAATGATTCATGATCGATTTGAGAGGTGTGTCTGTGTCTGTTGATACGTATATTTAGTCATATAATATATATATATATATATATATATATATATATATATATATATATATATATATATATATATATATATATATATATATATATATATATATATATGAGTGGGTTTGAATTTAATTTAAATTATTTTCGATGGTTAGGATCATGAACATAAGATCATATGATCAACACATTTATTTGTGCTAACGTAAAATACATTTTCAAGCAATGGTGAGTTAACTTTACATCTTTACGATTGTTCTTGCATATAGCAAGGTATAGGGAGTGGGAGCAAGTGGGAGTCGACCACAGTGTCAGCGCTGCGCTGGTGCGCCTTAACGGCCTCATATTTAAGTGGAGAGTTTGAGCATGAGGTTGATTATTATACGTATATGTTAATGAGACTTTAATAATATATAAAAGACTGCCATTTAAGTTCCTATTATAGTAGAAATTACGATTAGCAAGAAAAAAAATCATTCTTTAGCTTATTTTTCTAGCATTTTGCTCTAAACTTAAATAAATTATTAATTATTGAGGCTTTTGCTTCCCTCACTCATATTTTAAGTTACTATTTTAAAGCTGAAGAGTATGTTTAGTTAAACACGCTTATCTCAAGCTTGGCTTAAATTGAAAAATGTATGTTAGATTATTAAGCGAGGAAGGATATATGTCTATAGCTCTTTACCAGCAGTCATAGTTACCTCGGACACTTAGCAGGTGTCATATATCATACACATACATATAATATATATGTATATATAAATACTTTCAATCTACCGTGCAAACAAAGCCTCAAGTAAAAGTGAATTTAATACAAACTTTCCTCTAAACGGGAATCGAACCGCGACTGTCAAACACTTATACAGTAAGCGATGGCATCAGCAACTTAGATTAAATTCAATATTAAATTTCAATTAATCTCATCGTATCATATACCAGGGTCTTCTGCATTTTGATCACGCGCCAGCGCCTGCAATGCAGTTGCAAAAACGAATATCGTATTTGATTTTTTTTTTTGAAAGGGTGTCTTTTGGTCGAGTTTCCTTTTTATTTGTGTTTATTTAGCTTTAGAACTAGAGAGAGAGAGAGAGAGAGTTGAGTACCGCCACCGAACACGAATTATCTCTAGTTTGGGCAGAAAGCGGAAAGCGGAGAAGAGAGTATCTGGCCAGTTTATTCTGCTTACTCTACTATATGATTGATTGATAATTATGTAAATTTTGATAAATCATTTGTTGTTAAAAGCTAAAAATTATTATTTTCTTATAAAATTGTCAATAAAAATACAAGCGAACGCCTTGTTTACTTTCTTCGTACGTTAGTTGGAAACTGTTAAACTGTGTTCCTGTGGAAGAGGAAACGGATATTACATCGCTAATATTAGTTCTGAGCCGAGCCAAGGAAACACGATTTCGAATTGAAAACACTGTACTATTATCGTTATTGTATAACAAGGCTATGCCCGCAGCTTTGCTCGTTTGTATATCACAAAGTTTACAGATGTTCCATATCATGATTTTTTAAATCAATCTGCGTACCATTTTCTTATTTGTCGTAAACTACGACCTACCATAGTTCCACATCAGGTGTTCTAGTCTTCAAAATCAATTATACTCTACGTCCTTCCCAGGCTTAATAGCTACAAAACAAAAAAAAAGTTTCATTGAAACCCCCTCGAAGATCTCCTCGTATAAGCATTCAGTTTTTATTGTTTTATTATACTATAGATAAATTATTATAGCATATTATAGAGAGCAATAGTTGTAAGTTTTATACTTTTTTTTATACAATTTTCTAATAACACTGGACAAAAAATAAAGTGTACGCAACTATGTAAACAATTACGTAACGGCCACATATAAACAGTAGCTATAACATACCTTTATGAGATACAAGCTATCTCACAATTCATTTACGTGGACTATGAAACATAAGATTCCTTTGTCCCATTCCTGGTGGGATTTCCGGTATAGCATGGTGGGGTTTACACACTACTATTGAGGCTAACGGAAGAGTTTTAGATATATAGATAAAAAGCTTGCTTTTACCGCCTTGAAGTCTAGATATAATATTAAACAACTATGACAGATAATATATCATAAAAATATTTATCACATTTACTAACGTAACATAAATCGAGTTTAGTGTAATTTTTTACTGCAATATCAAATTGCTTTTGAACGCTAGTGTATTAGATTTCGTACTTCGATAAAGTTTATTTTAACTTTATTAAAGGTTATGTTACAAAATGTTCATAGATTCTCCTCATTTTACGTTGAGATTTTCATGCAAATTCAAATAATTTTATTCAAAGTAAGAATACATGATTCATTTTTTGAACGTCAAATACATTACCACCGGTTCACTAAAGTTTTTGGCTCAGACCTGAGAAGAACCGGCGCAAGAAACTCATCGGGACATTTTTTTCTTATATAGTATTATTATACAATTATTCATTGTTGACAAAGATACGCTTGAGATAGACTGGAGCGAGCATTTCATTCCCAAGGTGTGTTATCATTTACAAAATCATTAATTAAGTGATAACCTTTAACACACAAACGTCTTTTCACAATTTTTTTAAATTATAATGTAGAACATTCTCGGACGTTTCCTAGGATCCTATTGTAAAAGCGTACACACTGTCCCATGAAGGAATTGCGGACTTGATGTAATCGAGTTACATGCGCGGAAAATTTATAAAGTATCAATTTTTTATTTAATTCCTGTTTATAATGACATCTTTAATAAAGTGTTTTTTTTCTTTTTATTAGCAGAGATAAATCATACTCCTTTTGATTTTGTTGAGGGAGAAAGATAATTAGTTTCTAGGTTTAATATTGAGTATAGAAGAGGATTTGAGAGAGATTTGCTTTAATTTTTTAGCCGAATATTTTAGAATTTTATTTACAAGAATGTTATTTGGACTTACTAATATAGGTGGTTATGAATTATATTTAATATTTTATTTAAAATTAGTATTTTTATCTTTTTTTTTATTTGAGTTCGAGGGACTTTACCACGTTATCGTTATGATAAATTAATATATTATGTTGAAAAAGATATATACCTGCTTAGGTCATTATAATCTACGTTATCAACGTACATATAACAGATGACGCACAGCCGAAACAACACAGCGTAGGAATTATTCACTTTCCCAGGGGGTAGAGGCAAATACTTAGAAAGCATATTTAGAAAATATCTCGGGTAAATGGGAAAAATGGATTTTCACGAAATTTGTCTAAATTATACAATAGGTAGATATAGCAAACCACAGTTTAGGATGCAAAGCTTTTGATTTTTTAAACGGGCTTGAATAGTACAAATATCTATTGATATTATTTTAAAGGGTAAGCCAAAATTATTAAAAATACCATAAAAAAATTCCAGCTTCGGGCTTTATCCCGCAAAGTAGAGTAGCCAGAACTTAGTGTCTCGGTACTCTGTCCTCCACATTACTCAGGAATTCGAGATTGCATGTTGAGTGCCAGAATTCAATGCCATACTTTGTTTTTTCCAGGGAAAATGAAAGTAATTAATTCCATAGATCCACAACGATCGCTTTTACAGTCTAACATTGGCCTCAAAAACTAGTTCTGTTATAACACATAGGTTGGTCCTGGGTACTTATACTCTGTTTAATGCCAGAGAGACGTAGTAAAAACAAATTCATATAAAAAAAAATACAAAAATATGTTCTCGTAATTTGAGTAGAAAAACCTTTAAATATAAAATAGCGAGCCAGGCTTGCAATTTCTATTGAATTTACAAGGCCCGAGAGAGAACCGTTTACGTGAAGCGTGTTTTAGATGATACGTTTCAAACAATTTCTGAATTAAGCTCCACCAGTACGAGTATAAGATGTAGTTGGTAAAATAAGAAATGCACTTAACTTAAACTCTATGTGTATATGTAAAGAGTGGAGAGAGAAACGGAGTGTTGTAGCATTAAGTTCTCTGTCTTCTCTTAATATTATATTATATATATCGAAGAAAATATTTACAAAAAATTAAAGCGAATGAAGCGACATTGAAGTGTACTTAAAAAAACGAAATGCGTGTTAAGGTGACTATAAACGACTGGTCGGAATGTTCGTGTAAGGATTGGACTTTAACTCATAGAATTTTTCTATTTAAAAAAAAGCATTCTAATTACATATAAAAATA
Organism: Dione juno; assembly: GCA_037127375.1. Lineage (NCBI taxonomy): Eukaryota > Metazoa > Arthropoda > Insecta > Lepidoptera > Nymphalidae > Dione > Dione juno. The sequence continues at coordinate 105,631 of JAXRJS010000051.1, forward strand.
TATATTCGGTAACGTGTTATAGTTTTTTTATAACAAATTTACTATTAAAAACCTGATATAATGATATATTTATACAAGCTAAATTGTCTTTTATATATAAGTCAAATAAGGTTTGAAATTACTTGAAAAAGAAAGTACAAGTAGTTTGGTACTCAATTAAATCTATTTCCGTTATTATAATATAGATTGTGTTTTGACTCTGAATTAAATGAAATAATATAAATACAGTTACCATTGATATTATACTGTCATTTATTTATAGAACATCCATCGCTTAGGAGCAAGATAGCGTCTGTTCAATATCTAACAAAGCCATTTCTGATCCACCGATAGCTGTCAACTTCCGCCACGCCCTATTTCCTCGGTTGGAGGTTCCATACCATCCAACATTTTACGCGTTCAAGACTATATGCTTTTCCATTGTACGCCTGTATAATTTGTAATTGTATTCTATTTTATAATATTCTTTATTCATATAGAAATTTGCAAGTATTTTTTACTTTATATAAATATATGATATAATATATTTTATATAATGATCTTTGGAAAGCGGAATTTACTAAAAAATTCCTACAGAGATGTTATAAGCATAGTTAAGTATTTGTAACCGTATAAAATTTTCAATGTAGTTAAATAAGAAGGTATGGCTCAGTAATCAGAAGGCCACACCTAGTTCTGAAAAGGCTCTCCTTTTTCGCACCAAATTGAGGCATTAAGTCTTGAACGACGGATTTCAACGACACTCTATGCCCTACCAGAATGGAAAAATTAAAATAACTCATTCCCCTCAGTGGAGATTGAACCCATACCTATAGTATTTACGACCTTAAGCAATTACTTACACTTACTTATTATATAAGAGAATAATTGCTATCAATTATTTTTTATATACATTTAATTCATTAACGGACTTTAAAATAAATTTTTATTTGTACTAGATAAAATATTTTTAATAAACAACTTCTACAATCCATTTTGTACTACAATACCCTTATCTTACGAAGTTCCGTCTTTGGACAACGGCACTTGTTGAGTTGATATCGGGCAGCAGGTGCTTCCCACTGACCCTATTAGAAAAGTTTCTCAGATTTTTTTCCTAAGGAAATGTTTTACTGTTTTGAATCTAAAGTGGAATTTTTGAAGTAAAATAGTAAGTGACGTGGTGCAGAAGCCGTCTGCCTGTGACGTGACGGTTTGTGGGTTCGATTCCAACTCGGAGAGAATGAATTATTTTCAGTTTCTTCGCCCTCGTAATAAAGCAAAGGCGTATAATATATATATATATATATATATATATATATATATATATATATATATATATATATATATATATATATATATATATATATATATATATATATATATATATATATATATATATATATATATATATATATATATTATATATATATATATTATACGCTTTTGCTTTATTACGAGGGCGAAGAAACTGAAAATAATTATAGTTAATAACCACAATATTTTTTTTCGATACGATATAACAACAGTATTAAGTAAGTGACGGACGATTATCACTTCAGTCTACCCGGACAGTCTAACAAAGTGCTCGTCGAAAAACGTCGGCTTTCCAAAAATGTGTTTTCAAATACTAACGCGATTAAACCGGTTAGAGATCTTTAGGAAAATTAAGTGGTTTAGATGGTCAGTATAAATCCCGCTTGCATTTCTATTCCGTAAAGTCCGTCCTATATGTGCTTCACCGAAAGCTTTAAAATAGACAAACAATTTGATTAATTTCGTTAAAGTTAGTTAGTTTGCAATTTAATAATTTCATTTATATTGTATGTATTTTTTTACTGTTAACTTACTTCTCGTATTTAACTAGTGAAGGTCATGACCTGATCAAGTCACTCAACTTCTTCTTAGGAACTCCTCACAGTGAGAGACGTGGTCAGGATCAATGTAGGCGAAGAGCTCACCAGCGTATGAGTTTAAAGGAATGTAGTATATGTACTGGCCTATATATATATATATATATATATATATATATATATATATATATATATATATATATATATATATATATATATATATATATATATATATATATATATATATATATATATATATATATATATACATATTTACAATCATAATTTAAATCGACTTAGAAGTTGACTCGAGACGATATGTGAAGGTATCCTTGTGATCTAATTATACTATAGACATTGTTTAACTAAACTGTAGCAGAGAGAAGTCACTCTGGTCTCCTTTAGACAGGTTTAAGTAATCACATCCTAATTATGACATGATGACAAACAGGGCGGGCGGATCTGTCCTGTCCGTATAGTGTTTTATGAAATTTATAACAATCACTTAAACGTGTCACCGACAAGGGTGAATTTAACGATCGGATAAATGTACTAACTTAATAACGAAAGGTCTTAGTTTATGTCACGTTAATATTGATATATAGTTTTACGCCCTGCGCCCCATTTTTACTTTCCTATATGTATAGCTTCATGCAAGTGGAAGCTAAGAAAGTGGTGGAAATAAACGTCGCCGTTTGTTTTGTTAAGCCTAAGGAATGAAAATAACTTATTACCTCAAACGAGAATCGAACCCACAATCGTGTTTTATCACGTAGAGGAAGCCGTATACTAGTGCGGTACATAGTTATAATATTTCATACGGCGTACATTTTTACTGTCCTTAACTTTAAAAATGTTTCAAATTCGAGCAAGTATAAAACGTCGTCCTTCATTCAACGTCAAGTATAATTATTTTATTTAATGTGATATATACGAGAGTCGTTTCACTTAAACTTTAAAAGTATAAATGCTAAAGCCATAGAAACAAAATTATTCTTTATTATTGTATTTACATGTGCTTTCTTTTTACGGTTTTCTTTACCAAATAAAAAAAAAAACTTTACATATGCAAAAAAAAATCTACGGTGATTGTTTAGCTACACGCTTTATCTAGCATTTAGCACTAAAGGCAGAGATATTCTAGTTTTAGGATATCCGTTTCCGAACTTTATGCTAAATTTTATAGATTTCGTATATTGAGTAGTGGTATTGTCCACTGAGGATGCTAAATACCGTGCAAAGTGGAGTAGGCTTAGTTGGAAGGCAGACCCTGGCAAAAGCCGGGACTAACGCCAAGAAGAAGAAGACTGTTAACCATGGAGGAAAAATTTACTTTATTCACTTCACCAAATTGGCATTCAACCTACTGCTACAATGACAGTTACTAATCGTTTTTTTTTATACTAGGGTACGCTGAGGGAACCTACTGTAAAGACACCTCATTTCTTGCTTTCCGTCATTAGAGGCATTGCGTGTTGAGTGGCGGAACTCAACGCCGCGCTATATAACATATATGATACCATACAGCATAAAATAGCAAAGAAAATGAAACTAATTAATTGTACCTAAGTGGGAATCGAACCCACAAACCGTCGCGTTTACAGGTAAACGCTGTGCTATGCCTCTGCACTATCACGGTCCTAAATTCAGCTTCTATATTATATAACAAAATGATTTATACAGTTTTACCATAATATTTTTATTTTAAAACATTCCGATTCAGGATTTGAATCTACTACCCATATCTGTATATACAGATACTATATAGTATCTGTATGTGAAATATGTTACAATTAATAATCAATTTACGATAGCCAGTGGGCAGTTACGAATTCATTAACAGTATAAACTTTTACGTTACCTAACGTTTTATTGTTAAATGTAAACAATATAGTCCGCTGAGTACGATTTGCCAAAATTATTTCTATTGGATCGCGCCCAAAGCTTCCAATTTATGGACCTGAGCTTTATTATAATATATAGCGCAATAATAAAAATAAGTGATAAAATAATAAAAAAGCAAGGAAGCTTTTAGAGTAATATACGGTTTATTCGTTCATTATATTTGTAATTTAGGCCTCACGAGTAAAAAAAAGTTAGAAGTTTCTGTAGAACTTAGAATTTGAGTATGATTTAATTTTATCTGACTGTATACGCGACGGTTATTGGTTCAATTCCCACTTGGGAAAGTCACTTATTTTCATTTCCTTACACTGGTAACAAGACATAGTGTGGTATTGATTTCCGCCACTCAACACGCAATAAATCGATAATTATAAAAAAAAGCGGAAACCGGAAACGAAGTGTCTTAACGTTAGGTGCTCTTTACCTACCCTGCTGGATACAGCGTGAAGCAAAAAAAATAAGAAAATAAAAAAAATATCGTTAAGTGGGTTTTTTAAGGAATGTAAGATTTTAAATGATTTCATTTCTCGCTAGGCTTAAATTACAAAGGTCATAAGGTTTAAATGACGTATCGCTTAGATCGTACTATATAATTATTGTCATAGACATAATATACTAAATTAAAATAAAAAAAAAACATAAAAAATCATAGTATACAGTCTACATATTAACATAGTCTCTAACAGCCAGCAATTCATCATATAATTATATACTTAATTAGCGCTCCAGGACCAAATCGTATGTCAGACTGGGCTTCCCGTCCATCTGTCACAATTACCACTTATCGTTAATAAGAGGCTTATCTCGTTGCCAACAAATGAAGACTTACCTTGATCCTCTCATACATTTGGTCAATATTTTCACCTTATATGTTCAATATGTTAATATTTTTATACATTGCGGTTACATATTATTAATAATCTGTACTAATATTAATAAGCATTAGCTTTATTGTTTTTTCTTCTTTAGCGTTTTTGTTTATTCTACGAAATCAGGGAACGCAGTGTTTTAATGCTAGGTTCCCTACGTTTATCCTGCTACAAGCGGGTTACAGTGTGAAGCTAAAACCATATGACTCTAAACGAAAATCGAACCCGTAACTATCGCCTGTTTGTAAGCCTCTATATGTATGTAAATGTCATTAGGTTGATTTGTACTAATTCAATTTATATGAAACTTTCACAGGAACCACGACCTGCCAAGTTAATGTATGCAAAAGAAAACAGAAGGATGGGACAATTTGCATTTTAATAATGAATATAATTAATTTAAAATGAACCTCAGACTTGATTTACATATACAATTAACTTTTAACTTAATATTATTTGTGTCATATAGTGGTAATACTGATTTTTTTAAATATGTGTCACCATGACGGTACAGTTTGGATCTATTCGATAGAACGCTAAGGTTATAGGTTCAGTGATAAATCACTTAAAATTTTTTACCATTATCACTCTCTTTTAACTCCGCACATTGAATAACATAACTGTGAAAATATTTTTATATATATATATATGGCATAGCTATATGTTAACAAATTAAATTCAAGAGCGCGAGCGACGCCGCATTTATATTGACAGAGCAGGTTATTGAAAATGAATAATTCCTCACAGTAGGGATAAAACAAGCAACGAAACGGAAATGCTAAAAATTTTAAAAATATATATATTTTTATGATTATTAAACTGTTAATCCACAGAAAAATACTTAAAGAAAACATATAAAATTTATACGCAGCGGGATTTGAACCCGCATCTTTGAAACCGTCCAAGACCACATAGGGAAAAAAATTAGAATAGATATCTCCTTATATTCATAAATGTATTCTTATCATATAATCAGTTACATATTTGAACCCGTTCTTGAAACCACATAAAAGCTACTATTGGACTGAACTTATAAAATATCAAATATAAAATCTTCTTTCCGTTTAAATGATTGAATTTCACGTTTCGATTGATCAACGCTGCTCTGCAATAACGTAATAGAGGAAGTTCGAAAAGGAACACGAAACAAGCTTTTGTGAAAAACGACAGACACAGCATAATGTATCGAGTGAACTTATGTTGAGGACGCACTGAGCTTTTATTTTATATTATAAAAATTAAATATTAGTTAGCCAAAATAAAAGCTCAGTTCAGTTGTCCATATTGTAGAGAAACGTCGAAGTTTTTATTTCTGATTGTAGATACATTTTATTTAAAAAAGCTTAAAGCTTATTTTTTATTATTTCATATTAATACTTTAATTCGCATACCAGCTATAAAGTTGAACTTTCACGATACTTACTTATTAAATAAAAATTATTGCTTTTAAATATATAGCTAGAAATATTATCTACTAAAGTAAAGTTAGTATACTGTATAGATATAATTTCTATATACATATTTATTAATTCTAAAAAGAGTTTATTAATTTAATGTATATTATAATTCACTTTTCCATTTACCATGTTTTGGTTGCTTCATTAAATATTAATTTTATCTAAAGTGACGGTAAAATATTAACTAAACTAAAAAAAAACTATTAAAATTGTTTAGTTAGAAGAAAAGGACACCTTACAGAAATCAAATACAAAATTATCGTACCATTCGTTTTTTTCTGACTGAAAATTAAATGTACATCCTTTAAAATAAAGCAGTTTCGCGCTATTTCCCTCATAGCGGAGTAGGAAGTGGAGAACTAGTGTTAAGACACTTCGCCCTTCACTTTGCGCCCGATTTTCGGAACATTATATGTAGAGTGACGGAACTCAACGCCGCGATTTGTCTGCTAGAGCGGTGAAATTCATATATATTTTAATTAATATCTTTTTAATTTCAATTTTCAAAATTTCAAAAACCATTATATGGTTGCCTGGAAGAGATCGCTTTCAACGATAAGGCCGCCATTGTACATTCACTCTTACATATAATTCTGTTTGTAAAGTGTTATATATTTTTTTGAACAATAAAGTATTATTATTACTATTCCCTTGAATAGAGTAGAACTCATGACCATCGCGTTTACAATCACCATCCCACTGTGCCACAACGACCTTATTTGTAAGGATAAAGCCACAAATAATTATGGTTATATGTAAACAACAGTAAATTGTTATAATTTATTTGGTAGAGACGTGTGTTTACACAAATCGTTCAAAAATATTCTTGACATTTAGCGGCGCGTGCGCACGCCTTACATTTATCAATAGTGTTGGGGGACAAAAAAACAACAAATTAAAGTATTTCAATGAAATCATAATATTGGCAATGTATAATATGTAGATGTTATAGAAATATTTTTAAATTTCACGTATCTTTTTGTTGTATACTAGCAAGTCTGACAGATGTTATGTAATGGTATATTTAGAGACCGTCATGGCACAGCCGCACAGTATCTGTCTGTGAGCGTGACGATTATGGGTTTGATTCCCACTCAGGGGAATGAATTATAGTGAGTTCCGCCACACGCCAATAGTAAATAGATCGGAAAGTGGGGAATGGAGTGTCTTAACACAAGGTTCCTTCTGTCTACCCGGCTATATGCGGGTAATGGCGTAAAGCTACCTTATTTTTATAAATATGCTCACGTTTAAGTATTATATTCTATTAAACAAGTTTGTTCTTCACGGTGAAGGTGTAAGAAAGGTTATAAGATTATGCTCATATTAATTGAAAATTCTTTATTACAATTTGATCCCCTATGAACTTTCACACGACACCTAAGCTTTTTTAAACTTAATTTTAATGTGATTTTAAAGTTTTTAGAGTGAAGGAAAATATATAAAGCTTTTTAGTTTAAAATATAATTAATCATTGTGTATATTTTCTACATAAATTTTGCATAAAAAACTAAATTTCATTATAAAATGATTCGTCTGCATATAAGCGAAAATAAACTATGAAATACGCTCTAATTAAATCAAAATGTTAATTAAAACTTTCTGAAAATGTTATATGTACGTAATGATATAAATTTCGCAACGTTTGTTGTCCTCATGAATTTTTGTATTACATATATGTATGAATGTCTGTATGTATGTATGTATGTATGTATGTATGTATGTATGTATATTGATAGCCTTTGAAATGCCGTTTTGTACCACGCGATATGACATCATAAATATTAATAAGAGACAAGCTACGAATGTCGGTCTTTGTGTCAGGCACAACGCAAATATCATGTACAGAAAATCGTCAAAAGTCATTTGTTCTTTATACGATTGTTTATCACCTTACCTTATACATTTGATATAGGGGGTCTGATTTTAAAAGCGATGTTCGTGGGTTCGATTTGCCATCAGGGGAATCATTTGCTCCTTCAAAAGACAAAAGGTGGCGTTGAGTTACGCCACTCAATATGACATGTCATATTTAGTAAGCGATTACTTGTGTCATTATTGATATATACACTATTAATATGACCAAATGAGTGATGTTAGTGATAAATTATTATTTTATCTCACCAATCAGAAAAAAATTGCACTGAATTTTTGTAAATTATAATTAATAACATCGGTCAAGTGTGAGTTGGCCTCGTGCACCGACGGTTCAGCACCAATTACATGATTCCAGTTGAAGTAGTTAAAAGTTGACAAACTTAACTATGCGGATGTATTAACTCATTTTATATGAAATGAAATGATATATAAGCTTGTAATGTATAATTTCTGTAATAGACTTACACATAGTATTTTTTTATTATGGCGAATTTCATACAAATGCGGCACAAATTAAATATAATCATTCGTATCTTTTAATTGTGTTGACTTATAAGTTTATTTTTTCTATGTTCCAAGGAACCACCGATCTAGATATTTGTTACTAACTTCAGCTTGAAACTCATGCCCGATTTAAAGAAAATGATCTTGACTGACAGACAGATAAATTTTCTCTAAGCCCTAAAAATGGAATTCGTGAAATTAAATACCATCATATGAATATTGATGGTGGTACAATAAAATATTACAAAGTAAATAAGGATAATTTATATCCATATTATTAATAAAAGTCATGAAACTAGTACTCGACAGAAGTACATTCATTTTTGTAAGCTTATAGTAAAGAACTTAGAGTCTGGATTTGTTCTTAAAGATTGTTTTTATCCTGGTATAATAATCGATAAAGTAAATTACTTACATGAATAATTTCTTTGTTTGCTGATAATAGCTACTGAATTAATTTTGGCATAATAATAGATATCTTAAGCCCTAAACCAACAAATAGGAAAGTTTTCATAACATAACTTATCTCTATATATCCAAATTAACTAATATTTAACATAAAAGTTTCTTAGCGCATAAATATTGTTTCCGACGTTGGTGATTGGTTGGTGAATAAAGCTAACGAAGATATTGTATTGAAAGAAATGGATTTCGAAAAAAAATCCATTACTGTGCCAGTTGATTGATTTACGTGGTGATGGACTATTGGTCAAAAATCAACTTACCTGTGGTATATACACTATATATATTTATCATATATTAACTTTCACAATCATGTACATTGAAACTACTTTAGAATATATTGTATATGAAATTATCGCTTTTATTTATAAATGTAAATATATTTTTATATAGGGAACCAACACGATGTGTAATAATAATGTATGAGTATAAATTATGAAATAGAACATCTAAAATGTACAGTGTGATGTCTAGACATCGAGATAAAATAGAACGCTAATATTTATATATTATCAAATATCCTCGCTAAATCAACATGTGGTTACAAGATTCTATCTATAGTTCTTTAGACATTTTTGAAATAGGGTCAAGAATTACGTCGGCAGTGCGGTAGCGTGCGTTCGGCTATTTTCGTCTCACGTCGGCCAACTTCGGCTATTTTCGGGTAATTTCTGCGCCGTCAGTTCGGGTTATTTTAAAACTGGATAACACTTTGCCTTTGATGTGAAACAAATGTTGTGTACGCACACGCAATGCCATTAGCTCGGAGTAATAGTAGAAGTGGCATCATTTCTTGTGGCATTGTATTTTTTATAAAACAGTGAATGAGGTACTTCGTTTGTGAAAAATAAGTAAAATGACTTTGAATATTTACATATCCATACTGATAGATAGATAGATAGATACGTGAAAAAGTAGAATTAAATGATGTACAACAAGATCCTAAATCCTAGTCTGTAAAATATGGGTGATGTATATGTATATGAAGAAATATGTTTCAGACTGAAATTTTGCCTTTCCTTAGTCTCGTCATAGCAGCAATTAGAGTTCCTCTACTATCCCTGTGAATGATGTATAGATAAGCAAAGACAAGCATTTCCTAAATTATTTTCTTTATTACAGTAAATTATTATGAGATAAATATCATTTTCATTTTCACTTTTGTTCTATGAAGACGCTTGAACGCATAAACTCTCGAGTCACATGAAAATAAACATCGAGATTATATCGGTTAAAAGTGTTTACACAATACTATTTCATTTCGCTTGAAACGTTATGACTTAGAGTCAGAATATTGCATTTACTGGGTTATTGTTTCAAGTTAGTGAGAGAGAGCTAAGAAAAATAATTCAGGTTCAAAGAAACGTCAATTTTCTTTCTTTTGAAAACTCAAACAATATTTTCGAAAATATAGTTGAGGCAAATATTTAGTTTACATGATGTTCGTGCTCTTATATATCGATGTCGTAGCATCATTTGAAAACTGGTTACTGCACACATAATCATTTTAAATATAACTTCCACTCAGGGATGAGGAGTTCCTTCTGTCTATTCTGTTTTACACGAGGGACGTATGAAAATATGGGAGGGCCTAGCATCCACATGGTAAATCCATGGAATGTTAAGTAGTTTCTATTCAGAGAAAATATAAATTCAATACACTCCGTTCTCCATATAGTAGCTCGAGTTCGAGAAATTACGTGTTAAGTGCGGAACCAGAGGGGGGAAACGACGAAAAAATAATACATAAGCGGCATTATAATATATATATATATATATATATATATATATATATATATATATATATATATATATATATATATATATATATATATATATATATATATATATATATATATAAAATTAATGTATCTGTTTGTGATTTATTTCAAAATAGCTGTGTTTTCAAGTGCATCGGCATAGTTATTTACACGTTTTTGTCTGTCTGTTTATCTTTCTGTTTGTCGAGGCTAATCTCTGGAGAAGTTTTTTACTAGAAGTTTGTGGGTTTGAAGAATTAAAAATTTTAAAAAACAATACAATTCATGATTGTTATAATAGAGTAAGTTCAAGAACATCATTCAAGCGCGATATCGTGAACGGGTTGCTAGTATTAAATAAAACTATATATATCTGCATAAATAGCGTGTCCTAAATGCTTATAACCTTTATAATAGCTTACCTTGAAATATGACCTATTAAACTTAACATGTTCAGCGTCACGCATTTTCCGCATTTTGCTTGCGAAAATAATATCGAGAGTTGCTTCTGGAAATCCAATTTTTAAATCCGCTGTCTTAGTCAAACTATGGAAAAGTTATAAATATTTATCTTAGTGTAATTTGAAGTAACGTACGAGTACATTGTTTTATTTATATATATTTAATTTTTGACGTGATTAAGGCACTGTAGTAAAGATTATGACAAAAATGTAATTTAATACACACAAAGGTATTGTTTGTGTAACAAGCTGTCATATGTATAGAATATAAAACGTACAATCGCGTTTTTTTTTCATTCCAGTCTACACTTCCCTACACACCTGTTCCAGTTATTTAAAGTGTTCCCAGTAGCCTAAAAGCTAAATTTCAACTTTTTACACGTTTTAGTCATACCTTGTTTGTCAGTCAGTCAATAATTTAAGAGCCATATATATCAGATCATTCTGATTGAGCCTACATTTACATAATTCAAGTTATAGTCCGTGACTTCTCCGTCCGTGAATTGAGTACTAAAAAAAGTTTTTTTTTAGTACTCAATCACTCGGTAACGGAAGTTTTATATGATATATGTATATATATAGAAGAATTTAAGAAGATCTTTACAGTCATAAGTCCCTTCTAAAATTATGGTCGAAGATTGCAGTTTTTTGTGTTACAACACTTATTGCTAAGTAGACTTAGGGCCAGTTTCCCCGGTTACGGATAAAGTTTCAGATAGTAAGCTGGTACTTAATACTGTATACCAAACAAAGGCTGATAGTTTAAACAGTTCTTTATCTGAGACCAGATATTTCTATCTGAGACCTGTGAAATAAATTGTTGTTTATCTGCCAGACAAGGAACATATTTTCTATCTGGGATTTTATCAACAGGTGGTGAAACCAGTCCTGAGTATTCATAAATACACAATAAGAGTTTTATATTATTCTTTTGTATTAATATTACATCTTTAATCTATCTGCTTCCTCCATATTATCAAAAAGGATCGCCATTTTAACGACTGTACCGCTTTTTAAGATATTCAATCATTATAAATGCCCTTAATCTTTAACATATTAATGGTTGACATAGTTGGTTCTAAAGTCACTTAATGTTATATATTTAGTCATATAAGTTATGGAAAATACTTACAATTTTTATTTTAAATTTTCCAATTTTTATTTACTAGTTTTTACGTGGAGCTTCACCTACAAGAATCCATCCATCCAAATAACTAAGGTCTGACATATGCAATTTAATATAGAGCATTTTTCTTATTCAATGGATATTTTAGCACGGTAACAAATAAATAAATGGAACTAGGATTCCCTGTATTTCTGGTCGCCAGGTTCTTCCCCCATATATAGCATGAGCTTTTATAACTCCTTGACAATTTATATTAGCGTTATAATAATATACATATATGAGGCTTAAAGTATATGTATGGGTGTGAATATGACGTGTGAGTGTGTTTGTGTGTGTGTGTGTGTTTAAGCGTATATCTCTTTCGGATGATTGTGTGGAGTAGCCTTTCATATGCATATATTGTATAATATAAGATAATAATCTTTTTAATATATATATATATATATATATATATATATATATATATATATAAAAGAAACACAAAAAAATTCCATATTATTCTAGTAAATGCGCTTGAATAAACTATCATATGCTTGCGTTGTGTGATATATTATGTATCACACACATCCTAATTAGATACAATAAAAAAAATTTAAAGCGATTTTCTCGAATTAAAAAACGTTTCTATTTCCCCTCACTGGCATTCAACAAACATTCAACGGAGTGTCTTAACACTAAGTTCTCTCTGCCTACCCTGCTATATACGGGATACAACGTAGAGCCTAAATCAAAATAATAATAACATGATATACAAAATTATATAATTAATGGTAAATCCATGTCTGCGGGGCATTTACAATATAATTTTAGGTTTAATAATTTAATACTTGGTGCTGATTACTAAAAATATTTCGTGTTGTATTATAGTTATAAAGTCACGCAAAATATACAAAAAGCAAGCAACATTTAGTTACTTATACTCGTATTAAAAAGTTTTAAACTGAAATTTAAACTATAGTAATAATTATGAAAAATATCGAATGGATGTCATCATAGGTAAACGCCACTGTTTTGGGTGGATATATATATATATATATATATATATATATATATATATATATATATATATATATATATATATATATATATATATATATATATATATATATATATATATATATATATATATATATATATATATATATATATATATATATATATATATATATATATATATATATATATATATATATATATATATATATATATATATATATATATAGGTAGTTAACATATACTTTTTAATATCATATAGATACATATGCAGTGAAAATGCTCACCGCGGTTCCATGAAAATGCGTGTTTATTTACAAATTATGGCAACATTCAGGGCACAGGATGTTTACTTTAGTCTGTTCAACGCAATATGATATGAAATTAGCTACTATTGTACAATATATATAATAAGTTAAAATATAGTTGTAAGCTATTGCGAATTATAGTGCTGGTTTTTATATTATCAATATTAAAATTGACATGAAAAAAAAATTGCTTCACGCTTTTTCCCGCATACGGTAGGGTAGATAGAGGGACTAGACACTCCATTCCCCATTTTCCGCGCAATTCTGAGACAGCGTGTTGAGCTCTGTCACTCGCGCCTCGCCTTGTCTTGTTTCCAGAGCAAGGAAATAAAGTTATTCATTCGCCCGGTTTGGTAATCGAACCTACAGCCGTCACCTTTACAGTCAGACGTGTGATGATGATAATGATCTTTTAGCTTCACTATTTTACATATCTGGGAAAGAAGTTAGGACCAGGTGTTCTGTACTTTCTGCTTGAACTTGAGACATCGGAACTCAACTACACACTTTGCCTTAAAAGAGCAAGCAAATGGAAATAATTTCGCCAATGAAAATCGAACCTTGGATCACTATGGTACAGCCAGACGATGTTTAATGAGCAATGACCTCTAGGCCATTATACTCGTATTAAATATTAAAGTTATGAAAATATAAATTATTATATGACATAGAAGTAATGTGTTCGAATGTTTTGTGGTAATAAAAAGCTCGCATAGTTCATTATCAATAGGTTTTGGTATCTAATTCTAACGAACAACTTTCAATGGAAGTGTGGTCCAGAGGGCCAATGACTGACTGACTCGACTCTGACTTTGAACGCGATTTCTGTGGATTCGATCCCACTCTGGGGGAAGCTTCAATATAAACTGATTTCTTCTTTAAATAAAGACAGCCTACGAGTCATTTGTCACAATGTTGGTGAAGAAATGTATCATCAAATCATCAAATCAGCCTATTACTGTCCACTGCTGGACATAGGCCTCCCCTAGGGTGCGCCAGAGATCCCGATCCTCCGCCTTCCGCATCCAGTCAGAGCCGGCTACCTTTTTTAGGTCGTCGGTCCATCGAGCTGGAGGGCGCCCTACACTCCGTTTGCCAATTCTGAAGACGAAAGTTTTCAACCAGTGCGTCCTACCTGTCATGACTTACGGTGCCGAAACGTGGACACTAACAGTCGGTCTAGTCCACAAATTTAAAGTGGCCCAACGTGCCATGGAGCGAGCTATGCTCGGAGTCTCTTTAAAGGATAAAATCCGAAACGAGGTTATCCGGAAAAGAACCAGAGTTACCGACATCGCTCGCAGGATAAGTACGCTGAAGTGGCAGTGGGCTGGACACATCTGTCGAAGAACCGATGGCCGTTGGAGTAGACGAGTTCTAAAGTGGAGACCGCGAATTGGCAAAAAGAAATGTATAATAGTAGTAATTATAATCTTTGAATAATGTGTATTTCTAATAAGTAATCTTTGAATAATAGATATTTTGGTAATTTGATTACCAAAATATCTATTGTTTTAACATTAAAGTTAGTCCTTTTTTCTGAAAACAGGAGTCATTTATAATTATAGATGACTCCTGTTTTCAGAAAAAAGCTTTTATAAAAAGAATTGTCAGAAATACATTGAGGTTCCGCGTACAAAACACAGTTAGTTAGTTAGTTAGTTTGATAAAAGTGACTTAAAACACGATCCAGTTAAAAAACAAACCGCTTCTTGACTTTTTGAGACTAAAATTAGTTGGTTACTGATAGGACCTTTATAGCTAATGATTAGAAACATAATGAAGTTAATGATACTTGAAATACCAATTTGTTTCATTAAATGTCTTCATAAAAAACAATAATGAATAGAAGTAATTAAAAAAATTAATCGACAGCCAGACATCTGTCAAATTTACAGTAAACTGGGTAAAGTTTTATAGGTTAATTATAAATAATTAACGATATCTCATTACATTATATAATTATAGTAACTTGGAGTACAGTACACTGTTTGGTTATCAAAAAGGATTATGGTAATATGACTTTCAGTTTTCCAGAAATTTCTTGACCACATACGTACATAGGCATATTTACGAAATTTAGTACATTTGCTTGGAAGCTTAAATATAGATTTAATAACTTCCTTTTTTGAAGTCGGTTAGATAAAAACACTCGGTTATCACAATAGATCAATTTGGCACTTACCGGCAAGTTACATATGAGCAGGCGAGCCTCCTGGCTTAGTCAAAATATATTCTACATGCTTAAATCAATTTACAATTTATTGAATCTTAAATAGTATTTTTTTTTGGGTGTGTATGAAACGTGTTTGGTACCAATTTATTCATGCAAAGCCACTGTAACTAAGCCTTTTGTTCAGTCGACCGAAATAGCCCGAAAAAAATCATATTTGCCTTCTAACCGCAGGAGGATGAACACGAGGGATTCACCCACTTTAACAGATTGTTAGATAATTTTTCTTTACAAAGTTATCATTAATCATGATGTATCAAACATTACGTTGCTTAGATATACTGGGTGAAGTTTTACTTTTATATTTTGGGAATGTTTTATATACATATGTACATACCTATATTTTCAAGTACAGTGAAAAATAAGAAACCCATTCATTAAAAACAAAATTTCATCTTATACCGCATACAATCCACTGACGAACCTAGCGTCAAAACAATCCGTTCTTTAATTGATCATAACTCATCGTCACGTTTTGTTTATGCCAGAGTGAAAAAATTAAAATATTACCATGATTGAGAATCGACGAAACCCAACCACCGTGTTTATAATAAGACGCTGCGATGGCTTCAATGTCTCTTCTTCGCTTTAATGCCCGCATATATAGTTTTAATATTTAATATTTATCTGTCTGTATAAGGAAATCTTACGCTGTATTTTAATTTACTTCTTGCTGTCATGCAAGCATGGACCTGGTATTGATATATATATATATATATATATATATATATATATATATATATATATATATATATATATATATATATATATATATATATATATATATATATATATATATACATATATATATATATATATATATATATATATATATATATATATATATATATATATATATATATATATATATATATATATATATATATATATATATATATATATATATATATATATATATATATATATATGTTACTTACTGTACACCTAAGAAAAGATACACCAAAAAAAATTATATAAAAAGAAAAAGAAATCGTACAAAAGGCGGCCTTATTGCTTAATAACAATCTCTGCCAGGCAACCTACCTAACCAAATAATAAATCCAAATATATACGATATTATTAACGAAAATATTTACATGCATACATAATAAAAAAAAATTAAACACATGGGGCATTCTACGCCAAGTGGACAGGTAAAAAAGGTTTTGGATATATTTTAATTTTGAATTACACGCGCTCAAAGTCGTGAAGAGCGGTCGGCCATGTACTTGTTCAACTCCTATTATACGGATTAAAAAAGATATAAATATAGAACAAAGTAGTGGAATATATTCCTTATAAAAGGAGCTTTTTAATTGAATTTTAATCAATTAAATAATTCTTATTTTTCATATAAAAGACTCGTTTTAATTTTATAAATCGTAATTTGACCAATTTAGCCATGATCGATTTTATTTATTTTTATTTTGAAATAACTTATATTATGTAAATAATCCTCACAAAGTTCTATCGTGGGTCTTTAAGCCGTTTAGGCGCTCCATTGATTATAGTGTTGAAGCGGGGCATCCATTGTTGCGGCTAGTTGCCGTTTCGCCGACACTAGCCCACAGAGAAGCTCATTAGCCTTTAATTTTTACTTAGATTTGTCTGTATTTTACTTTTCAAGGTGACAAAATAGCCAAAATATAGGTATATTTTTTAAGTATTAATTATTATTTAAATTTTTCTAATTTAAAAACAACGATGATGGGGGCCTACGTTCAACAGAAGATTGCTTTAAGCTGAAAAAAAAAGAATATACCTGCATTTTAGTACAATACTAGACATATTGTACTCGAATAAAATGGCTTTACTCGTCTTGTTTAAAGCTAGTACAATAATGTCATGCTACAAAAGCTACTAGTAGTTTGCTTTGTTTTAAAAGTACAGGAAGTTGCAACAAGCTTTTAAACAGGATTATTATTTCACAATATTTTATATTATTATAATATTGATAGTAAAATGAGGCCGGCGTGGCGCAGTAGGATAAAATTTATCTCACTGAAAATACTAATCTGGGTATCATTACTAATTCTCTTCTCTCGATTATTTGAATTATTTTCGTTTTTCCGGTCTGAAAGACGTATCGCGATTGAGTTCCGCCACAAAGAACGCAGTTTCGAAAGTGGGACGGAAAGGAGGGAGAGTGTCTTAACGTTACGTTCCCTCTTACTACACTGATAAGCTGGAAAAATCGTTGCAAGCAAATTGATAGTGAAAATATAAATTATAGAACATTGTAATAATATTTGTAATGTCCGAGAGAAAAAAAACCCCTTGGCACTCCATGAATTCAACATGAAGCTAAGAAGTTATGTAAGAATAAGAGCTTGGAGTAGTGTCTACCGTATGTGTAATTTTAGGGGACCCAAACCTTACTAGACCTATCTATCTCCACTGTCCTAACTCCTCTCGATTTAACATAATTTGAAACCCAAAAACCATTTCTTTTATAAACCATCACGCCCCAATAAAACTTTTACACCAAAAAATTATTCTGTATAGATTAGACACTCCATCCCCGTTTTCCGTCTTTTGAGATATACAGAGCTTAGTAGTGGAACTCAACGCCGCGTTTTGTATGTGTTTATACAACTAAATGTCTATCGACATTCACAGTAAGACATAGTAAAAAAAAAAATATATATATATATATATATATATATATATATATATATATATATATATATATATATATATATATGTGTGTGTGGTAATTTGCTTTGCTTGAAAACTCTAATTTAGGAAATTTTGGCGTAATTAACGCTGAGCATCGTTTTGGTGCTCGTATAATTTTAATCGTTAGCCTAATTTGTTAGTAAATTATTAATATGATATAGTGATGCTGTTTAAAAATACCTAAATGGGTAAAAGCAAACGCAATGGTTACGTGTTCGATTCCGGGTTAGGGTGAAGTTTTTGGTAGGTTTCCATATAGCCCCATATTATTTTAAATAGTTATATTGGGAAAAAAATAAAAGTATTTTTTTTCCTATCTGTTCACCTATTGAACCACAACGACATTGTGTGCTGAGTGGCGGAACTCAACGCCGCCACTTTTCATAACAAAGCAGGGTCGATTAAAACCAAAAGCAAAATATATTATTTACCTTTTAAAATAAATTCACAATATGAAATTATATGACTAGTATCTTATGACGTCAATTACTATTAGAATTATTAGTATTTTTTGTGTCTAAATAAACATAACTTTCATGATTCATATGACAATTTTGTGCTAATAACGTGTACATGGGACCTACGGTGGTGGGTTCAAATCACAACATGTGATAACAAACGTAAATATTGGCCACGGGTACATCACTAGCTTACCTTGAAAAGTGAATGTAATGCGTATAAGGTGTAAAACATTTATGTATGGCATTTGTCTTTTTTATTTTTTTTATCAAAAATGAATTTGTTAATTTTTGTTATGTTCATCTCTCTATATGAGAGAGAGAAGAGAGTTAGAGGGTAGAGAAGTTGGTCATAGAAACACATTTTCTTTTTTCGGAGGTGAGTGGTGGTGGTGTAGGGTGGAGAAAATCAGTGGGTGTGATTTATTACTGAAAAAATTAAGCATCCTGCTTTAATTTCATTTCGGGACGATGGGTCTTGGCATGTCTGATACACTAGTACACGGGAAAGTATACTGCTATATAAAAAATAAGATATCCCCTAGTAAAGTCGGCAAAAAGCTAAAAGCTCATATATCATAATACAAGAGGTGCGTTCAGATTTAAATATTACTGAAATAAATAAAACACAATGTAAAATTGTTTAAAGCTCTCAGTTTGCATTAAGCACCAAACCATGTCACGGAGCCAGTCAAGTGTACGACGTCTCGGTTCACACTCCATTTGCCCACAAACCGACCAGCGACCTAGAAATATTAAACTTTCAAATATAAACGAATTTTACTCGTATATTCGCATATTGTTATTGTTCAAGTAATAAATTCTTGGAGTTTTGCTATGTTATCTGGAATAAAAGGATTTATTTGTCATTTTTCATGAACTTATTATAAAATAATGTTGTTGTGACATTTGGGCGAACGGACAAACCAACAGGATGGTTAACGGTACCGTTTTTGTTTTACTAATTTAACTTAATTTTTCTATTGATGATGTTTCATATCTGGGCAAAAAATATGTAAAGTACTGCCATCTAGAACCCAATATTAATGACATAATGTAAAGTAAAGAATCACACTCCTCTACAATTTTCAATAATTTCATAATTATCAGTTTGTCATCATCTTCTGCTTGACATAGGCTTCAGTAATGGTTTCTCCGCCTTATTTACAGTTGCTTAGCTTACTACAGATGTTTGAAGGTAGAGAATTGGAACAGTTACTAAAATACAAGTGTATGTATGGCTTATACGGTAGATAAGTAAAAACTCGCTTAGATGGTTTGGGAAAGTTGATATAATGTGTGATCATCGCATAATGGTGAAAAAAGTGGGTGATGCAGGCAGTCAGTGATAAGAGAGGTAATATCGATTGTGAAGACTGGCATCGCCCATGTCGGTGAACGATGTAAAAGGTGTATGCAGGGATCGTAGCGATTGACGCTCCGTTTTCTTTAGAATTTTTAGTGAGACTTTGGTGCTTTTAGATAGTTGAACTTTATCTTGTGAATTACAATACTATTGCGTGCATTTCATACTGATATATTATGGACCGATTATTTTGGAAGTGGTGGTTTAGAAAAAAATTCAAATCATGTAATTCAATGATTCATTTAATGTAATTTTTACAACTGTACCTAAGTAATGTTTAATTTTTAAATACTTCCTTGTTTTGTATCTTAATTCGTATTGGTGGCTTACATATAATATTTAAAATAAATATAATATATGGTCCATATATTGAGATGTAAGTATATGAAAATTTCCTTCTGAATGTAATATTTTCTTTTATTATATATATATATATATATATATATATATATATATATATATATATATATATATATATATATATATATATATATATATATATATATATATATATATATATATATATATATATATATATATATATATATATATATAATATATATATATATATATATATATATATATATATATATATATATATATATATATATATATATATATATATATATATATATATATATATATATATATATATAGTATGTCTTTTTTTTCAATATACTTTATATTTAAAGCTTTTCTTGCTAATATAAGTAATTACTTAATTTACGTAAAAGCGCTTTTGCAAAAATATCAAACTAAAAATAAGCTTTTCTTTTCATTGGACTAATCTCAGGAATTTTTGAATTAAATAAAAAATTAAGATTTTTTTTATTGTATAGTTAATTAATCGAGGAAGTCTATAGGCTATAAAGGTGTGATCGTTTCGATGTTAAACACCATACCAGTGGTTAGAGATACTTAAGGCACTTACAGTGTTTCCAGTTATTTTCAGAGAAAAAAAAAATCATCATATTGATGTGAAGCTGTATTATTACCTGTAATAAGAAAAAAAAATTGTTATAATTTACATTATAAGAAATAGTAGAAAATTTTTTTTTTTTATAAAAAAAATAATTAATCTCGCTATGTCAAGCGCGGCGTTAGTGTTCACAAGTCACCATAATAAAGTGTTGGCATTATTAGGCTTTCTCTATAATATTACAAACATACTTTATTTTCAACGTCAGCTGTCGTATTCTAAAGCTTAAAATATAAAATTAAATAGAATTTATATCAAGCAGTTTCATTCCACTTAACATACAAAGTCGCTGAGTCGCTTTTTCGCTTAATACGTTCATAATAACGTGTAAAACAAAGCGATTACCGCTTATGCTGTGAGGTGTGAAGCGAAAATTAATGTGTCGGCGGCCATATCTCGTGCAAAACCTTTGTTTTACTTTACCACGTTTATCAGTTTCCACATTATTGGCTTTGAATTTCATATAGTATATTCTATATATATATATATATATATATATATATATATATATATATATATATATATATATATATATATATATATATATATATATATATATATATATATATATATATATATATATATATATATATATATATATATATATATATATATATATATATATATATATATATCCTTTATACATACTAGAAAGGTTAAATATAGAGGTTAACGTGGCCTGTAAATCTTTTACTGTAAACACGATAGTTGTCACCACTTGGAAGAATGGTTTTGGTATTTCTTCTGCTTTAGTAGGAGAACTTGCTTCGTTTGCTAAAAGAGCAAAGCATTTCGTATGCAAATTTTAGTGTCAACGGAAGCAGATGGGGTGTGAATTCGAATTCGATAACTACATGTGAAATGGGAAGTTAAAATTTAAAATACAAATTAACACGATTTATACAACACGAAATACGTAACTTCACATTGCTTATGTGAAACAACAAACAACAAACATTAGAAAAAACATACCGTAAAGTGCTTTCACCATATCAGCGGTAATTCCATCGGCATCCTAAATAAGCCTTTCATCTTCTAGCCATAAAAATAAATTGAAATGTCAGATCTATCTATACTAAATTGACGTTGGTTTTGCGTCTGTCTCCTTTTGTTATATTATGTTATCGGCCATATGATAAGATTAGTGATTTATCACTTGGATTCACTTCTACATATTAAAATATATTTTCTTTTTAGCTTCACGCTGTATCTCCTATATTTAGCAGGGTAGACAGGTATACAGGGTATGTACTATTTACAGTATTTATCAATATATTGACGTTATTTCAAAGTATTGTTTAGTTTACTTTATTTACAAGTCACGCACGGCTGTCTAAAGTAAGGAGAGCTTTATTAAGACTCTCAAATGCTTAATTAACATTTATATACTCGTATATAAAGTAAGTGAAGAAAAATTCTCCATTCTACTAAATTCGAAAAATTGCATTTTAACGGCGTAACTCAACACCGCACTGTTGAACTAAAGCGATAATATTAAAATAAATGAACTCTAAAAACATATGACATAAATATGGAAAATTATAGGTAACGAATAACGATAAGAAGACGGATTTAATAATAATTTAAAGAAATTATCTGACGAAAGGAGGATAAAATACCTTCCGAATCCGTTTTGTGCTTGAAGGATTGAGACGTTTTTATAATATACTTTGTCGTACTCGAGTGGATGTTGAAATTCTATTGTTTGTAATGCCTGTGTTATCAATATCAGAAAAATAATATGAAGTTATAAAGCTTTTAAAATCTTGTGAAATAATTATATATTAAGGCTGTTGGTAGCGAAAGCGCGGCGCTTAGTTCCGCCACTCAACACGGAATATCTAGAATTTGCCAGAAAATAGCTTGGAACGGTGTGGCACTAGGTTCTTCATGATTATCCTATTATACCCAACATTAATCGTGAACTATAAAAATCTATTTTTATTATTAGATTTCAAACAAAAATAAATATTAAAACATTAACAAAGAATCTGAGGACCGTCGTGGCGTAAAGACAGATCGTCTGCCTGTAAGCTCGACGGTATGTGGGTTCGATCCTCACTCGGGGAGCATAAATTTATTTTCATTTCCTTCGTTCTGGAAACATGGCAAAAGCGCTGCGTTGAGTTACGCAATGCCTCGAAAGGCGGAAAGCGGGGAACGGAGTGTCTTAACACTAGGTTCTTTGAGCCTACGGTTCCCTCTGCCTACCCTGCTATGTGCGGGATACAGCGTGTAGCAATAAAAAAATAAAAAAAAAACATCTTTTCAAATGAGGAAAACAGATATTAGTCAAAAAATAGAAATCTTGAATATAAATTTACAGCAAAATTATATTCTAATGAGGCGTACATTTAGAGATAGTATCAAAGTGTTGTAAATATTGGAAGTTGGTGAGATGAAAGCTCTTAGCTGTCAGCATCCACCCGACTCGTTAGACCGAATAATTAACGTAGCACCGTCTCTCGTAAGTGCGAATCATTAATATTAAATAGCTTGCAAGCTATTTAAGCGCTGTGCAAGCTTATGTTAGATGTAACGTAGTTTTTTGATATAGGTCATGTGATCGAATCTGGTGCTTTTCCAATACATTGGGGATGATTTTAGATTTTAAAATATATTTGAATATAAGATAAAATTAATTGTGATGTATCTATTTTATATGTACATATAAAATAGATACATTATAATTATCTTATCTTATATTATCTTAATCTTACGATAATCTGAAAATGCATATATATGCATTTTCAGATTATCATCCACTGTTGAACGTAGGACTTCTACGTAAAGTACCAACGCGTAGCACCCAGCTTCGTAGAACACCAAATACTAGGAATGTTATATTTAAAAGTAAGGAGAGTCGGTTTCTATTAAATTAAATATGAATAAAATACATTATCGTATAAATAACAATACTACTAATTATTACTGCCAGCTGTTCTCTAACTAATTAGCCAGAAGATCAATAGTTACACTCTGTATTTTAGTCATTTATTATTTTAAGCTATTTCCTTGATGACATGACTTCAAAGGTGGTTGAGTAGGTAAGAATATAGAAAATATTAAAAATAGAATTTTGCTTTTAGAAATCGGTAATCGTCTTAGTTGGGTAAGTGTGCGCAATCAAAATATTTTGACATAACTAAGTCACAATACACCCTAACCCTCTCCCGTATCCGTCAGGATGTCATACCATTGGGATTGCCATATGCAAGTAGATTTTTTTTAACTTCACGCTGTATCACTCGTAGCAGGGTAGGCAGAGGGAAACGCAGGCTCAAAGAACCTAGTGTTAAGACACTCTGTTCCCCGCTTTCCGCCTCTCGAGGCATTGCCATTGCGTGTTGAAGGCGGAACTCAACGTTGCACTTTTACCTTGCCAGAGCAGAGAAAATTAAAATATTTCATTTTCCCCGAGTGCGAATTGAACCCACACACTGTCTCTTTTACATGCAGACGCAATGCCTCAGCGCCACGACGGTCCTCTCATCTTTATCTTATCATATTTTTTTTAACAAAAAATATAATTTGTACTATTTTTCCTTGCATATAACAAAGATATTATTTGTCATATGCATATATTTGATACAGTATATCTCGTATACTAATAGATAATATTTGAGCTTTTATGATGACGCAATAATTAATAACCTAAAAACAAGCGCGCGTTGATTGACGGAAGTGTACACTGAGCTTTATTTTTATATAGCGGGGAAATAAAATTAACTCATTCCTTCGAGTGGGAATAGAACCCATAACTATCGTATAATCAGACAATAACCTACATCACTAATATAAAACTATGTAACAAAATATAGCTTCTTTATATAAAAAAAATAGAGAGAATTTATGTTAGAGGAAGCTTGTTGTACGGTTCAATGAATCGATTTCAACTTGTTATAACTCCAAACTGACTGTCAAAGGTAATGAAATGAACACTTGTTGGTAACGTCCAATCGCTTGAATATTCCATAGTGGAGTTCAAGCTTTTGCATAAAATACGATTTTAATTGACAATAGAGCTTTCAAGTTTTCCCTCAATTTACTTGTTATTTTAAAAAGTGTTTGTGTGTGGAAAAATATATTTTTATGTATAAAAATGTATGTATATGTTTCACAATTTTACTATATAATGACTACATAATTATCTAATATATGTTATGTAATCAGCTATTGGTGGCCAATAGAAAGTAAAAAAAAAGAAATACAAACTAAAAACATTTCTGTTAATATATACGAGTACTTGTTAGATTTCCATATTTGAACCTATGACGAAGAATCGCTTTAATCAAGTATAGTTTAATCGTTTTAGTAATAATAATTCAAAATAATTAAAATACATATTGTTTTAAGGCTAGAAGACACTCTGCTGTCCATTTTTCGATGAAATTGGACACTCCAGCATGAGGTTTTGTCTGGAATAAATTACTTTAGCTTCCCCACTATGATAAGACGAAGTACATATAAGAGTAGTAACTTAACCTACTGGAAGTGGTACTTTTACAATTTTTATCGTAACAAGAGTATAGTTTAAACTGCTAAAGAGCTGAAAATGGTGTTGAAATTTAAATATGGTAAAACTTTTGCCTCATTCAAATAAAATTCATACTCTAAGTGATTCTTTGCCTTGCATTTAAGAGCTTTTATCGTTACTTTCACGAATTTACATAAATATTTAGTCAAATCCTGGATTAAAAACAATACAAAACGATTAAATGTAACAAGAATAATATGTTGATGTTGTCATGGCGCAGTAGTATAGCGTCTAACTGTAAGCCCTGTTTCTGGATTTTATCCCCGCTCTAGCCAAGAAAGTGGAGGATGTAGTGATTCGGCACTAAGTTTTTCATAGTTATCCTATCATATATCATTTATAATTTTATAAAATTTTTCATAAATAATAAGCAAATAAATAAATTACAGAGCAAATTTAGTGTTAAGACACTCCGTACCCTACTCTCCGCCCAATTTTCGAGATGCTGCTTTTTGTCTTCTTACTTAGCGAAAATGGAACCCATAGCCGTCAGACACTGCTATACCACTGGGGCATGACGAAAATATTATAATATAATTTATACGTACACTTTTGAAACATTTGTTTGCGTCATTTAGGCACTTTCATCGAGTAGCTTGTAAATCATTAACATAATACGTGCTTTATAAAACAAAAGCCCAGTTCTGGTTACATTTTAAATTATCGTTTATTTTCAAACATCATCTATCTCGTTGGGAGGCGCAGTGGAATACGGTTAGTCTGGGTCGTCAGTTCAATTCCTACTTGGGGAAATGGTAAAATTTAAATTATCATAATTTTTCTACTCCAGTAAGATAAAGCGTGGTGATGAGTTTTACCTCCTACTGAGAATTCTCTAAAACCGCTTATTCTTAAACATGTACTATCTACACCAAAATAGCATAAAATTATTTCATATTAAAACACTTTATATTAAATTAAATTAAGTTACTATAATAATTTAATTTATAAAAGTGACCATCCATTCCATCCATCCAAAATCCATTGCCTTCAT
Organism: Dione juno; assembly: GCA_037127375.1. Lineage (NCBI taxonomy): Eukaryota > Metazoa > Arthropoda > Insecta > Lepidoptera > Nymphalidae > Dione > Dione juno. The sequence goes on from JAXRJS010000051.1 coordinate 132,432, forward strand.
TTCAACAATAAGAAACAAAATTGAAAACTAACTTTGTTGCTAAGCTTAGCAAGTAAATAAAACTTTAATGGCTCAGCATTCAGACATTTATATATTAATTAAGAGAGTATAAATCTATGTCGACGTTTAAAAGCTTAGAGATTGTTTAAGTTGATTATGAAGAGCTTCCTTGGAATTTTAATGATATTGTAGCTACCAAGCGTGCGAGCTTTATTTTGAAAATGTTAATTTTTGAATATATTAACTGTCTTCATTAATATATTTTTTGTAAACTTGTTTTATGGGTATGTTTATATGGATGTAAAAAAAATATTTAATTGAAAATTTTGTTTTAAGTATAAATTTAAATGTATGAACAAGTAATTTAACTATATTTTAGTTTATTATAAGTATATAATACTCAAACGTTATATCACAGAAACGGATTGAAATTCAAAAGTCATACTCAAGATGTACTAATTTTATGAAGGTGAATTTATTTGGCTGAGCGCCCTAATCGCAAGAACTACTACTCCTGCGGTACTCAAACATACCTCAGAGGTATCTAGGACACTTAAAACGTGTCATGTGACATTCAAAGTTTGTAGTTATTTTCATGGAGGCGAAGCCTTGGGCAAAAGCTTTTATATTTATATAGAAATAAAAATGCTCTTCGCTCTGGCAACAAAGAAAAGCGCGGCTGAAAGTAGGGAACGGAGTGTCTTAATATTTCAACCTACTGTTCCCTCTGCCTCTGCTAAATATAATATACTATATATATATATATATATATATATATATATATATATATATATATATATATATATATATATATATATATATATCTAATAAGAAAAACTAAATCATTAATTTAGTCAAAGTCAAATATTTTAATTTAGTCCAAACGATTCTCTCATATTCAATTATGTGTACCAATAGAACAATTTTTAATACATTTATATTTAAAATAGGCCTACGATAATAAAGTGTGGAAGGAACACCTTTACGCTATCGTGACGTGCTACGAGTACGTGACGTCATTTATAAAGTTATCGCCTACGAGGCCTGGCTACGCCAGCGTTACGACATTCTTAGACTAAGTGACGGATGATGAATGTGTAGCTTTGTATGTACAAGTTATATTATTCAGTCATAAATCTTATTTGTACAATTTTTCGTGGGTATAGATTTGAAAATAGACTTTGTATAATCTAATCAACGAAAAACGATTAAATTTATTTAAATAATATAGGTTAATTCGTAATTCATGAATAAATAAAAAAATTCTTAAAAATAAATGCTCATCGAATATTAATAAAATCCACCAAATAAGTCCATTAACGTCCGTCACAGAGTGCTGGCACTTGGCACATACTTTCTTTGTTTGAGAGATAAGTTAGGTAGTGAATTTCACCAATCGCCCCCTGGGCTATAGCTTCTATAGCCTGAATAACATTTAAAGGCTTAATGTCATTGGACACGACACGTTATTGTGCAGAATATTGTTTCTATAAAGTAATATCGCAGCACTTTCACGTCCATGTAATGCTATTTTGATCCATATTATAGTTAAGTATATGTACAAATATTGACTATGATACGTAAAATCCGTTATTTCCCGTCTCATTAGAATTTCGGGAAATCCTCATTCAGTGTGTGTGTATTTGGATTTGAGCTTAATTCAATTTAGCTTGTAACTAGAACACATTGAAGATAAACTTGTGTCAGGTTTAATACAAGGTGATTAATTTATAATTAGATATTCTATCGGTGGCTTACTCATGTGACGTAACCGCAGAATATGACACTTAAATTTAGTGTTTCAAAATAAAAAAAAAAAGAAACAATCTAATCGAAAATAAAACGATTTTTTATTTTATCGTTATTAACACTGTATCTGGCATATAGCAGGATAGGCGGAGTGAGCTTACTTTTAAGACATTCTGTATTCCGCTTTGATTAACTTAGCACTAATGCCTGACCTTTACCCGTCAATGACACCATTTACCGAATTTTAAGCCTCTACGCTTCTACGAGGTTTTTTGTTGTCTGCTACAATTTCTTCTGCTATTCTCCAATTCATAGAAGAATATATGTTTTGCAATCTCTCTTTAATATTCCTAATATGTGACTGCCCCCACTGAGCTGTCGACGCATTAGGTAGACTTCAAATCCACATATATTGAAACATTGAAAGCGACAAGTTACTTATTTGTAATAACTTATATATTGACGCCGATGCTGGTTTTCTATTGATTCATGATGCGGTTTGAGTGTATTATCGAGAGAAGAGAATTTTACAATTTGTAAAGTAAGTAGTTCGAAATAATTTTATACAAAAATATATTGGTATACTTACACATAAATGCTATTCAACTTCAATGTAAAAACAAATTCTTAGCTGGAATAGAACCTACATACCCACCATAGCCATACATCCAATTTATTGTTTACAGATAATTATTTTGGTTTTTAGCTAAACGTTTTATCCCAATTAAAGTAGGGTAGGCAGTGAGAACGTAGTGTCAAGACACTCCGTTATTGTTCTATACTAAGCCTTTCTAGAGAAACGAAACTCAATTAACCTTAATGCAAGGGTTACAGTCCGATTTGATTCTTATACAAAAAAAATTACAATATCATATGGTTTCAGTATAAAATTGAAAATGGCGATAGTTGAATATAGTAACAAAAATAGATTTACTGATATGTCAATAAATCGTACAATGCGTAGGTATTGTATGAATGTCGATACCGAGATATTGTTTTGTGGAAATATGCTATTAATTCTTTTCAATTTTATTTAAATTATGTACTGTAACGGTGCCATCTGTTTTTTGTTATAAGTATTAGATATGTACTCGCAGAATCGGTAGCCGTTGGGGCAGAAACTTTCTGGAGTGGCGACCACGATCCGGGGGACGTAGCGTAGGCCCCCACGAGGTGGACAGACTACCTGGTGAAAATTACCGGAATCCGATGGATGAGGGCGGCCTCGAACCGGTCTTTATGGCGCTCAATGGGGGAGGTCTTTGTCCAGCAGTGGACGGCTCCCGGCTGATATGATGATGATGAATCATATCCCTGTTCTTAGCGGAAGAGCAGCTTTGAGTTCTGAGCAGTTTTAATTTTTTTATTTTTTTTCATTTTTACAGTTTTTACCGTAATATATATGTATATATATATATATATATATATATATATATATATATATATATATATATATATATTATATATATATATATATATATATATATATATATATATATTTATCTTTGGGAGCAAAATCACTCAATTCCAGTAATTAGATTCTCTCCGCCTTATAAAATTTCAAAGATCGACATAATTGATTCAATAAAATTAAAATTTAATACACCACTAGACATTTACAACGTAGTACGATATTATTTAGTTAACCCAATTTATTCAAGTAATAGGTAATAATGGTGGGCTAATGAGAGCTCTTCACAAATTGCAATTTTGGTTTAACGTTAATATAGAGCGGCTAATATGATTTTCATTTATAATAGGATGCCATTAGTGTAAGCTAATTGGTATTGTGGGTTCGAGTTCCGTTTGAAGATATTTTTGAAATATTTTTTGTCGTTTTCGTAAGAGTAAATGCAGGGTTTGGTTCCGCCAATTAGCACGTAGTGTTCTCATTCCTGCCAATTAATCGTATGAACGACGAATCGACGACGTGTGAGAAAATAAACAGACATAGATATAGAGGGGAAAAAAATTGATTGCTTACTTGATTCGTAATATATATATATATATATATATATATATATATATATATATATATATATATATATATATATATATATATATATATATATATATATATATAAAATATAAAATTGGACACCAGTGTTTATTTAAAATTTTAAATTTAACGATTATGGTACGATAGCTGCACATAAAAAATCGATTATGGTGTCATTTTGAAGAACTCCATCCGTAGACCGCTTAGAAATATAAAGAGAATTCTTGATTGCTGATAAAGTTGTTTGTGTGATTTAACAAAACAATAATTTTAAGGAGCGGGATTAAGTTGCTGGCTGGTTAGAGAGCGGCGCTGGGGCTGTAAAAAATCAAATGTAAAACGTACCTACGTACTACGACTATGTAAATAGAAATCTGTTGAATATACGAAAAGTTTTGCTGGTGACCCACTAGACTATTCATTAAACGTGTTAATTTACTAACATCAGTGCGGCGGACAGGCCAGTGGTTAGTGGCCAATAGTTAGAAACTATTCATAGAAACTATGTATGCTATGTATAAAATTCACTTCATCTCAAAATATATTTTATATATAAGTGAATAGAAAGTCTATAAACACGATGGGTAAATTAGGTCTCCACTGCGTGGTTTTTTTTTTAAATATTTTTATTTCATCCATCTGATAAGACTAACGGTATTAAAACGTACAGTGTGTTGTGGAAATTCTAAGCTTACTGAATCGCTGAATGCTGTGAATGTATTAAATTAATTAAATAAAATAAAAATGATAAGTGGTCAATTTTATAATTATTTTTTTATCGTTTTGATTACTAAAATATATTAATTGTTTTTTTCTTTAATTTTACACTTTGATGGAGAGAACTCAGTGTATTTGTTCTCCATTTTCCGCCCAAATTCGAGACACTGAGATTGAACCCCAACCTTCGCGTTAGTATTACACAATAAATAATATAAAAATACTTTCATAAATTCGACAATTTTATTCGCTTTTCAATACATTTTCTTGTTAACATAGACATTCAGAAAGTTGAGGTGACACAAAAGTACTATATACTGTAATATTATCTCCTTATTCCTCTTTTCGAAAGTAGGGTCTATCGAGTAAGGTACCCTTGTGCTTCAAAAGCAAACATATCACACCCTTACAAGTGACCTTATTTGAAAAATCAGTTACATCTGATATTGGTAAAACATTTTGGAAATTTTTGATGTTATAGCGATTTAGTGTTCAAATTTATTTTATATCTCGAAAGAAATAGAAACTCTTTTAGGGCCCTTCCGTCTGTATCTCAAGAACGCGTCTATTTTACTACTTTAAATGCTACCTATATTTAAAAAAAATATTTCTTCAGTAACCATGTACTTAAGATGTATATATGCCATATTTTAAGAATCTAGTTATAGCGCTTTCGTCTGTTATTTGATCTCTGGGTTAATCAGTCATTTTACAGTTTTATATACATGAATTATATTAATTATTTTTGTGTATAACGATATCTTAATTAGCTTACCAGCTATACCAGAGACGCAAAATACGTTATGATATTAAATTACCGATAGATATATTTATATGGTTGGTTGGCACAGTGTCCGAGTGTAAGTGTCACTCAGTTCGGTGTAGGTTCAATTCCAACTTGGGAATAATAAATTGACGAACGAACATCGAGATAAGCGTCTTAACACAAGGATCCTTCTAAATACCCTGCTATATGCAGGATACAACAGAAAGCAACAATAAAAAAATATTATACTATATACATAAGGCAATTATCATTTGTAATTGGTGCTCTCAAAAGCTTGTTGTTTTAGAACTTTTTCTAGTAAAGTTCACGCCAATGGAGTTAGCTGGCAATCGAATTAAGGCATCTATAATTAAAACAGTCTGTATGTACATATATAACAAAATTCGCGTCACTTAACTCCTTATTAACACTGACAAAGAAGTATGCATAGATCTTATACTGAATAGGGTTATTGTCAGCCAATTGAACAACGAACGTAAATGTGGCCGAGAATTAGGTCAATTATTATCATGGGAAACTATATCCTATTCCATTGTTCTAAAGACTGTTACGCTGTAGCTTATTTTTGTAAGAGCGGTTTGAGTGAGTTGTAAACCGAAATGGCCACTAAAGTAAGCGATAAAGGTAAAACACCTGTGCTCATATTTGTCTTCTTAAGTTTCCTTTTAAGCTCTTTTGTCTAACATCGACTGTGATCAAGTGGTATATGAGTAAACGGCGAACAGCAGTTCCATTTTTTGGTTCTACTGGTTAGAATTGAAATATACACTTATCGAGCAAGCCTATAAGCTATATATCATTATAGCTTACAAAATGCTTAATGAAAACATAAAAATTAAAACGCAGCGAGATTTATAACTGCGACTTCAGTGCGGTTTCAGTATATAACAGTTGGCTGGATTACGTATACGGGCGGTTCTAAATGATCTAATAGTTTGTTATTACTGATGCGGCTTCCGACCTAACTAGAACGCCTACTCTGAAATAAATGAATTCGAATCATTTTACGACGGTAAGCGCGACAATTGTAGGTTCGATTCCCACTTGGGGGCACATTAATTATTTTTATTTCTTTGCTCTCGTAACAAGACCAAGCGAGTCGTTGAGTGCCACTAGACACTCAATGTCTTAATACAAGGTCTGACTTAGCGTAATATATGTTTGTGGTTTACATTGCTCTTAAGACTTTACAAATAACAATGTTGAATTTGACTGTAAATACTAACGATTGCTTTCGGCTCGATTGCCATTTAGTATAGTGAATTACTATTATTTAACAGCTCTGGAAAGATTATTATTAAAATGCGGCGGTGAGTTCTCCCACCCGATTTTTTGCGGAAAAAGGAGAAGAAAGTGTCTTACTGACACTAGTTTTTTTACGTATAATCTTATTATGAAACGTAAAGGTGAGAACGGAGATTAACTTTAGGCAACTTTTACTGTCCTTCATAGGAAATTGAAATTTAAAGTTTAATATTTTTGTCTTAGCATTTACTAATTGTATGTTTCAAGGTAAAAGTCGACTAAATAACTAAATAGATATCTAAAGAAATCTATTGCTGCCAATTAAAAACTTTTAACGAGGCAAATTTTCGAATACAGAACTTTTGCTAATAATTATCAGAAAAAAAAGTTCAAATATCAGTTATTCATTTGGATCATTTTCTATAAAATTATACATAATCAGTACAAAGCGAGAGAAATCGTAATATAGTATAATATAGGTAGGTATGTAAGTACACGTCACGTTAAAGCGAAATCAAAGGGAAATGTTTATGAAAAAGATACAATTTTAATGGCAACACCGTTTTTGTGTTGGAAAAATACTGAATTTGCTAATTTCGGTTTTTTTTTCCATTTGTTTGTTTTTTTTTTAGATTAACACGTTAACCTATATAGCAAGGTGGTTAGAGATGTGTACTGTCTGCTGATAACAGCCATTGCGTGTTCCTTCGAGATAAAAAAATAACATTTATTATTAAGTAACCGTGCTCGAGGGAATTATTATTTTATATATATATATATATATATATATATATATATATATATATATATATATATATATATATATATATATATATATATATATATATATATATATATATATATATATATATATATATATATATATATATATGATGAATTATTTCATTTCAATTGTTCTGGTAATAGAGCAAACCACGGGGCTGAATTTCGCCACTTATACCGAAAAGTGTAGGAAATCCGTAGGAAAACAGTGTCTAAACACTAGGTTCCTTCTGCTTATCCTACTATATGCGGGACACAGTGTGATGCTATAAAACGCGACCGCAACTAGCGACCCGCTCGCGGCTTTGCCACTTAAATAAACTAAATTACGATCGTTTCGATATTAAGTATACGAAATCACAATGTACATGTTCAGTAAGCTCGTATTTATTCTAATATTTATATTTGTCTAAAATAAAAGTAGTCTAGGTTACTATTTATTACATCAGCTACCTGTCAGTGAAAGTCCCGTCGAAGTCGGTCCAGCCGTTTCAGAAATTAGTCAAAACAAGCAGCTAGACAGACAAAAATTGTAAAAAAAAATGTTATTTTGCTATCTAACATTACAGAAACTCAATACATTAGTAAAGTTGATTCCAATAATATACCAATCCCCACAATAATAAGGCATAATCAACCAAAAATCTAATACAATACAATTCCATGTCAAATTAATAAAATAGTCATAATTTAACAATACATATTAAATTAACATGAAATATTACATAAACATAAAAAATCACAAATTAACATTAATTAAATAATATGATATATTTATATCAAATAAACTATGACTGTACCAAATAAATATTAATTCCTATGTTATTTTTAAAGATTAAAATAACAAGACATGATGAGCACAATTTATCACAAATTCTAGTGAACTCGTCCAGTGTGCAACTAAATAGATCTAAATGTCATGCGTCTTGCAGCAGGTTCGTGTTTGAGATTGGCAGCGCCAGCAGCGGCGGCTGCCTACGTCGCTCGTCGCTGTTAGGCGGCGCGGAGAGCTTTAATTCTGCCAGCATTGTAGGACTGTTCAGTTCACCCCGCAATACCTTTACCAGGTATTTGGCAAAAGCAGCAAAAGTGTTTCCAGCTTACTGTATCCCATCATGCCTATATGCCTGAACAAGGTAGGATACAGTAAGGGGTAGCCAGGATACACTCCGTACATTTTGAGATAGAGGACCTTGGTAAACTTATTTTGGATGTTCCATCATAAGTTTTTAGTTGATCTCAGTCGGAGACCACACAACCGAATTGCACCCCAAATGACTCCTCACCAAAGCTTCTTATAATGCACGTAAAGCGGCAAAGTTAGTGAAGCTTCCCGCTTGCCTTATCACGAACCTAAGGTTCTAAAAAGCTATTTTGCATGCCCCGGCTTTGTGCCTTGAACACACAGATCCTTCACCTCTGTGGCGCGATATAAAGGCTCATCCCTTACGTGATATGCGCGACTCAAAGAAAGCAAGGAGTATTTATCAGCGTTGAAGCGTACACACCTCAAAATATCATTAATCAGCATGAAAAATTGGAGGGGTCCCAAATAAATTACTACCTTGGCTGACGATCTTGTCCAGTACTGCCCCGAAAGGCACCCGCCACATTCAAAATACTAAGGCCTATCTCGCAAGTAATCTGTGAAGAAGGTCAACGTATGCGGCGTGCAGGCTATGTCAGCCAGCTTCGCCAGTAAGACGTCACAATCAACCGTTTCGAATGCCTTTTGAAAATCGAAGTAAACGACAACCATCTACCGCCCAGCATCCAGTGCCGGCAAAGCTGTGTCATCAATTGTGGCAGGTTACCCGCTGTCCCATCTGACAGTCGGGCCCTAATCTATGTCTATCTATCTATGTGTAGACAATGTATGATGGATAGCTGACTCACACGTTGGCCACAGCACACAGAATAGCCACCGGTTTGTAGTCACTCGGCTCCGGACTGCCCTTTCCCTTCGGCACTGGTACCATACGGGTGAGTTTCCATCTATCGGGAAAGGTAGCGTTAGCCAGGCAGACATTGAACACATGCAACAGAGGCCCCCCGTGCGAGACGACAATCCTTAAGTATATACCATCCCACTGACCGATTCGGTGGTAGCCACGCCAGCATACGCAACACCTCTGCCAGATCGAAGCGCATCATAGAGGTTGATGAGTGTGCGCAGTCCCTGCCTTCACTTTCGCCCTGTATTGTCATAGTTGCAGCTACTTTTATTAGTTTTATAGCTTTTGAGTAATTCCTCCGAGGTATACCATACTGGATAAAATATCTCGAATTATCCAGTTTGCAAGATTTTAAAGCCATTGGCATGTATATATTATTTTAACATTACAAACCGACACTCCAATTTTGTTTATTAATATAGATATACATACAAACACACGACACAAAATCTAAATGTTGTATACTGTGGTTACATTACATGAGTAAGCCGCTCGTCGGATAATAAATTTAATCATCGTCTTAAACCTGACGCAAGTTTCTCTCCAACTATTACAGTTTCAAAGCAAAATTAAATTAAGTGCAAATCTTATTTCAATCGAGTATGTTTTTTAAGTCCTGCATGTTGCAGGACTAAAAATAAAATTCGAGACGTCCGGTGTTGAGTGGTAAAACGTAGCGTCACTCTTAAACATTTTGTGTAGAAGAATATTTATAATAATTGTTTACTTAGATAGACAATAGTATATCAATTTCTTTACCCCTATTTTTAAATATAGGTTTTAACGGAAATACTACAACTATATAACGTCGTGGCTCAAGTGGTTACGCAACGATTCTCACTAAGAATATATTTTTGATTTTATCGTTCTGGTAACAATTTTTTCATTTTCTCGCTCTGGTAACAAATTTCCCATTTTCTAGCTGTGGTAATAAATTTTCCATTTTCTAGCTCTGATAGCAAATTTTCCATTTTCTAGCTCTGGTAACAAATTTTTCATTTTATCGCTCTGGTAACAAGACAAAGCGCAGCGTTGAGTTCCGCCATTCAACGTACGTTGTCTGGAATTTAAGCGGACAGTGTAGAGCGAATCACCTCGACAGTAGGCGCGTAGATCCATCTTCCGATACAATAATACAGAATGCGGAACTAGAAGTAATTTATTGATCATAGTACTTTATTCTGCTATCATTTTACTTAATATCAAAACGATTAAGAGTTTTAAGTTATTAAGGGTCGGCAGACCGGGGCCGAAGTTAGTTACGAGTCAGAAACTTGAGATCACTCAAAATTTTATTGCATTTCAGATATTTAAAAATTATTTTGCTTTTTACATTCGCTTCAACTTGATTTTATTATTTTTTTGTTAATTGAATCAATTTATTTTGGTAATTAAATATATCTAAAAGGATTTTTAAATATTAAATTATTTTAATGTTTTTTAAATATCCATGATCGAATTATTCATATAACATACAATATGTGTACACAATTAATTATTATATTTAATAAAAAAATATATATTATTCGCACACTTATCCATTTTGGATATAACGAATGCAGCTTTCCCATCAATACACTATGACTTTACGTTGATTCTCCGTCAATATTACAATATTATAATCAAAAGGCGTGTCGGTATATAAATAGACAGATATTTATGTTGCGTACGCGCTTGGTTTGCAGCCAAATTGTGCTGAAATGGATTTTACTCGGCGTTATGAATTTCAAGGCTAGAATTTTTAAATTTGTTACAATTATTTTACATTATTCTTTCTATTTTATTAGCAGTATTTAAAAGTACTTTACACCTTAAAGTTCAATTTGCAACAAGATTTCTATAAATTTTGTGACATAGACTCTATTTAAATAAATATAGTATATAAATATCTTGACTTAGTTAAAGTGAATGAGTGATTGAATCAGCAAGCTAGTAATGAATGAGCGAATAAATAATGAATTTATTTGTATATTTTAAAGTAAACTTAGTAAAGATTTTGTAAGGTATTTATTTTGTAAGGTTGGTTAAAATTTAGTAAGGTTGATAGTGGAGCTATAGTGCAAAATATATAGACTATAAAAAATTGTGTATCTACAATACTTAATAATCAAGACCAAGATCAAGAACAAACAAGCGAATAAAATAATAGAGGAACGAACGAGCCACCCAATTGTTGACGTTGAAGTGACAAAAGATTATTTTAAAAGAAAAAGAAGCAAATATTCTCATTAGTGGTCTAATAAAGGCCCAGGTTGTTATTAAGATGGCAAAGATTTGATGGCCATTTTGTCGGCCGTTACGGTTATAACGTATTGTTAGTCACAAATGGATCGCAATTTCTTTGAAAAAATGTAATTATATTTCGCCTTTCCAAGCATTTTCTATAAAAAATGAATGAAAGATTATATCTTTGTATTAAAATACGGTAAAAAATGTCCCCTAGGAAGTTTTTACACGATGAAGCAATCGTACTTATTTCATCATTTCTTTTGTTTAAAGGTTAATTTACATTTTTTGGATATTTTTTTACATGTACACTTATATATATATATATATATATATATATATATATATATATATATATATATATATATATATATATATATATATATATATATATATATATGTATATATATATATATATATATATATATATATATATATATATATATATATATATATATATATATATATATATATATATATATATATACATTATATATACATTTCAATTCCAATTAACCTTTAGGTTACTTTTGCCTATTACTTCAATATACATATTTGAGGCAAAAAGTATAGAACGAATGTGTTTTCTATATTCTCCTTGTGTTGTCTTTCCTCAATAATGTTTATGAGAAGAGAAATAAACAATAAAATCAATCAATATTTTATTTTAATATTACAATAATTAATAAAGGATTTTCATAGACTCTATAGACGTACATTGATAATAACGACGATTATTAAACAAAGTTTCAACCCCTATTTTACTTCGGTAGGGTGAATTTTTAGTGCGCACTTACGCTCTACAAAGCACCTATTACAAAATTAAAGATTTAGGTTCAACGGTTTCTGTTTTACCATGGCTACACTGTAGATACATATATTAATTTACACAGAAACCAAAAGTAACATACAAGATATGTGATATGTGTATGTATGTGTGTCTGTGTGTGTGTGTATCTGTGTGTGTATGTGTGTGTATGTGTCTGTGTGTGTGTGTGTGTGTGTGTGTGAGTGTTTTTAATGCACTTTCAATTTGAAAATATATATATGTATGTATATATGTGAGCTGGAACAGAAATTTCAATTGCAATTTCAAAGCAAATTAAGCCAAAGATTGGCCCTAGTGATACAATTATATTTACATATATATAAATATATTTTACAAATATATTTTACATATATATAAAAGTGTTAAAAATGTATATATTAGAATGTATAATATAAAATAGATAAATAAAATGTAATTAACAAAATCAGCGTGTTAAATTTTTTTTTTTTTTAAATGCAAAATTTCATTATGTTTCTCTGGATAAAGAGCGTCGTTGAATTTTGCCTCTCAAAGTGATGAATGGAGTGTATTGATTCTATGTGTGCATTGAAGCTGAAAATTAAATCGGTCAAGAGCGAGTCGAGCTCGCGCACCGAGGGGTTCCTTAAAAATTTCATTATTCAGGTAGATAACAGGTAGTGTGTATTGTTTTATTTATTGTTGTTATTCTATAATTAAAGTTTTATAATTATTTTAACAATTTAAAATTTAATTCTCTTTATTTAATTGTAATTTAGCTTGTTATATTTTTTTAATGTCAATTATCAGGATCATTTTATAAATGTTGTACATGTCTGTAATTGACCCTTGTATAAGAATAAGACCTCCAAAATCCTCATGTACAATTTGGTACATTGTATTGTTGGTGTGTCAAATATATAATAAATCAAATATATAAAATATTTACAAAGTTACATTTTCGTACATATTCTCTCATATTATTCGAAATGAACTACAAATATAAATGTGTAATGGTTTTTATCTGTGATAAGTCAATTCCAGATTTTCCATAGAAGCAGTGTCTTTTGATAATGTTGAATTAGAAATTTAATTTTGTATGAACCCTAAGGGATCATAGACAAGTAATAATAAATAATATAAATTTCAGTTTCATAGATTTTGATATAGAGACGAACACAATGTCTATACAAATTTTAACATTTATCATAAAATGCTAGCACAGTCTTCTTTAAATTGAATTGCATTGAGAACACAAACAGTACGAGAATATCGAATTTCAGGATACAAAGAAAAGTTTCAGACAGATAGATGTTGCTGTAAGCAGTTTTAAACGTAATTTAATTTTCAGTAAAAAGAAATCACTTTCTTTTTAAATTACATATTTCATGGAGTTAAGTTTCAGATAAAATTTTTGTATGGTACATTTTTGGGCATGGCATTTGGCTACTGAGACCACAGGAGATTTATATATATATATATATATATATATATATATATATATATATATATATATATATATATATATATATATATATATCTGATAAAATAAAATTATTTTCGGATATGCAATTTTTTTTATTAATAAAACATGTTGAAAAGCGTCTGCCGTTTCTCACGAGATTTTGCTTAAAATTGCAGAAATTGTTTCAAGACTGGTATTAATCGGCTCAAAACCTCAGCTTCACACTGCCTATGTTAATACTATTGTACATAATAAATGAATGTCGGAGATGTGAGCGGTAAGTGTTTTGAAAGGAGATTTACATTGCCTGTACTGCTAAATGTTAGAAGCGTATATAGCAAAAAAAAATATAATAACATTTGACTCTTGTAATATTATTTATGTACTACTTTCTCCAATTTTTCTCCGAGTTCTCCGAATTTCTCTAAGTGCAAATCGAACTAACAACCTTCGCGTGTACAGTCAGACCCAGTACCGCTGCGCAACAATGGCCTGAACTATATATTCGTTGAAAATAAAAAAAAGGTAAAGTTAGAGTTAAAGTAGAAATATACATAATGTAAGCCCAAGGAATGTTTAACCAGGCGATGATGGAAGATGAAAATTTAAATAAGAGGATTTGCCTCGTTCTTCGCACAAAGGAATCGATTTGCGGACCTCTTACTTGTGATCCGGGTCAGCCTGACGCTGACGTGATTTAACGGCTATATGGACATTTTTTTTTGTCAGTATATTTCAGTATCTGATTGAATATGGGTTCCAATACCACTGAGGATATTTAAAATGTAGACATATTTTCAGCCTCATTGAAAAAAATCCATTTACTTATGGAAGTATTTAGATGTATAAAGTTGGTATTACTGTTGGAGTTCCGCTAGCCAGCACGCTATGTCTGCAAATGTCCGGAAAACAAGAATGGGTAATGTTATCACTAAGTTATTTCTGCACTCCGCATAGTGCAGTTGATACGTAAAGATACCTTACATATCAAAAAGCTTTGCATAAAACGTGTTAGCTATATTAGTTGTATCTATATAGGTTGTTTTCCATTTTTAGAGTTCCGTAGCTGAATGGGAAAAAAATAGAGCCCTTATAGCCTCTATATATGACAGCTACTTTATTCCAATTAGGACTGTACAGTTACATCTTGGGAAGACATATTCTATGAAGTATCTTACAATTTTCATACAAAAGAGAGGAATTTCTACATATAACTGAAATAAAAGTAAAACCTTCACCAAACCTATACGTGTGAGTAACTATAGACGTCTTTAAAAATTACAGAGAGGGTTCAAATTTTTTTTTTCTTAAAGGTTAACCGTTTCAAGCAAACATATTCAAAGTGTTGAAACTTTTAAAATAAGGATATAAAAAATGTAACGAAAAATTATGCTGTAGAAATCAACAAATACTGTGAACGTAAATTGTTTCGAATGAGTTTACGCAACCGCAATTATAACTTTGCCCTGACGAAAAAATGATACAGATATTTCGGCAGACTATTAATAACGTACCAATCGTTAAGTGGTTTCTCTCTATTTCTCTCGTCTGTGCTTGCCGCTACGGAACCTTCAATTAACTACTCTGACTCGCACTTGGTCACCTTTATTCTTTATATTATATACTTTTATATTGTTGCCATACCGATTGTGAACATAATCGTAGGGAAATGGATTTACCGTCGCGAAAATTAATTATTTAGATTTCTCCTCTCCAAGAAGACAAAATATCAAAATATTATATAATATAAATACGAGATAAATATTTTGATAATATTTTGATATGAGATGCAAAAATATTTTAAATATGCATGAAAACATGACTCTAGTTGACATCTCATGACTATTTATCAATTGTGCCAACATAACGGTTTTAACGTAAATAAGTATTAATTTAAATCATACAGCCCAAACAAGTATATATCTTTTAGACTATAATATAATAGCTATATAATAAAATTACCCGATTTCTATTAAATTCAATACAACAATGAAGACGGCTGTGAGTGATAAAATAATTATGCATCTTGGTTGGTAGTAGCAATTCAATAACGTGTGACCGGCAATTTGGGGTTAAATCGATTATAAATGTAACGAGACCCTCGTGTTCGCCCCGTTTTGTTTGAACACGTGAATAGAACGGTAATCGGAATATGTAGCCTGGTACTTAATGAATTTCGAGCATATTAGTCAGATTTGTGATTAATGTACATGAATATTAACTAAAATATGTATATATATGTATATATATAGATATATATATATATATATATATATATATATATATATATATATATATATATATATATATATATATATATATATATATATATATATATATATATATATGTGTGTGTGTCTTTACAATATTGTTTTCTTTCACTTACTTAGCATTTATTTAACTAATTTTAGGAAGTACTGGTTGAAATTCGAAATTATTTAGATAACGGCTTATAAATCAGCTGTCTTCTACAAAATTGAAGCATGTCCTTGTTTCACCTTTTGACATCCATCCATGGTCTAGCTGATTAGACTATTGGTACATTGTTATCACTTTGTTTTTTTTTTTTTATATTTGTCAGATGAAGTCATTGTGGTTTATTGCGCTTTAAATTAATATTGAATATTGCATAGTTTCATTTCCCTTTTCTTATAAGATTGATAGCATTGAGTTTATCATTTAAAAAGTGAAGAATCCTCTACCTAGCCTGCTATACTGAGAAAGTTGAAACTATTTAAAAGTTTAGAAAGCTTTACCACCTATCGATTTTGTTAAGATTGGTAAGAAATAATACTATTCATTTGGTAAATTTGTATTCATAGTTGACATACTAGTTGCACTTATATCAGGTCAAGGGCGTAATTAATTATTAGAAGCTACAATTAATTTATTAAGTGCATAATTTAATAATCTAATTATTTTAAGCTTTCAGTCATACATTTTATTAGAGCAGGCGGGGCCATCATGCGGTGCTTCGTCCAATTGGTTGTAGGTTTGATTCCCACTCGGGGGGATTGAGTTACTTTCATTTTCCTCGCTCCGGCGACAAGATAAAGCGTGGCGTTGAGTTTTGCCGTTCAACGTAGACGCAATGTCCCGAATGGCGGAAAGTGGGGAACGGATGTCTTCACATTAGGTACCCTCTGCCTACCTTACCATATACGGAATACAATTTAAAGATAAAAAAAGAGAACAGGCTGATTGGTAACTACCAATTATTATTAATATTATCATAAGTAAAATCACTGAAATGTTAAGAGTATATTCTAATGTTTGCGACAAGTATATTCTAAAGTTTGACGTATATTCTAATGTTTGAGGAAAACATGTTTTATGACAAAAAACATAGCTTTTACCGAATTGCGGCGTCGTCTCTTTTGTCAAATGGAAATAAATAACTCGTTATGTATTATACATGCTACATTCATTAATTCATTCATAGCTTCACGCTTTATCAGTAGCGGGGTAGCTAGAGAGAACGCAGCGCCAAACGCTGCGGTCCCTACATACCTGTTTCGCCTCGTCCACTGTCACCTCTTTACCTCTTCATATATACCGGGGTCCTCATGCTAAAAGCAATCGGTTACATCAAATCTATTCACTAGATGTAATATTATATATATAGCCTTAATCGGTAAATGCACTAGTAGTTTCTGAGATAAGCGCGTTCATACAAATAAATGATTCAACTTCATAATATAAATTATAGATCTTAGGAAGTTTCGATCTCGGTTCTGATAGTTCAGAACTTCCGATTGATATAAAACCTCTGATTCCGAAACTTTAAAAACGCACAGTCAGCGTGTTCCAGGCACTTGATATTTTCCCTGTTTGCTCATAAATTTTTTTACGAGCATTCTTTTGAGGTTGAAGTAAGCAGTCCTACGCCTAACAAACTTAACAAGTTTGTCTACTGCCCCTGACTCTGGTATCGACTCCGACTCCGACTCCGATAGACCAAAATCAAAAACTACGACTCCAACTTTGGTTCTGTCAAAACACATTTCCGTAACATCCCTTATATATCTATATACTTTTAGTGGAAATAAATAGGGATAAAGCTATATTTAAAGGATAAATATGTTGTCCACTGTAATTCAAATCTACGACTATAGTGCACAGTAGCTATGTATTAAATTTCAACGCCCTACAAACATTAAATTTGTCCCATCCCAACGACATACTATCAAAGTGATATAATTAATATTTTAAAGTTTATTATAATTATGACTTAATCCCAGTTGCTATATGGAAAAAGCATTAGCATCAATTAAAAAGCTTTTACTTTCCTTCCCTTAATCTAATCAAGATTATGATTTATTTTAAACGAAATTTTATACATTTAAAAAAGTTTAATCGCCTACATTTTACCATTGCGAGATATAGTTTATAGAACGACGAACACGAACGAGATGACGTTGCGTAAACTCTACGTTGTCAGGCACAAGACATCTTATTAGCTCTATTCTTGTGAATTTCAAAAAAAATCATTTAAAGTGTGTAAAAAATGCGCAAGCTTTAGATGTTTTTAGTATTCCTTTGCCCAATAATATTATATATAAGAAGAGAGAAGAGAGAGAATATTATATAAGATTTATAATTAGGCAAACAATTCAAATTTTGTATGAGTTTGTATATAATTTTGATTAAAACAATCAACTAACACCGTTGCTTTTATTAAAAACAATAAAATACCAAATAACCAAATATAAAACAAATGTTTGAAAACATTTGTTTAAACAAAAAACAAAAACAAAAAAAAATGACTCCTTCCCATTTAAAAAACAATGGAAATGGATAACGCAAGTAATCCAATGAAACACTGATATCAAGTATCCAATATGTCAAAACGATAGGAGCTTACCGAATGAAAGTTAGATAGTGCTAAAATGAATTCAGTACTAAGATTTTGGTTTAGTACAACAATATGTACATTTTGCTTAAAACATGTACATGTCCTACGTAAATGATCCATCTTGTTCGTATATTATAGATAACAGTGATAATTAATAATTATTAATAGGACGCTATTTGGACTTGCTTAGGTATTGAGTTACTGAGATATATTGGCTATTATTTCTTAATCATCATAATTCCCGCATAATCCATCTTCTAAATAAACATAAAGTAAGAAATAGTCGGGTTCTTGTACAAGAAAGTTATATGGAAAATGTTTTAAATAAAAGAAAAGTGAATGCCGAATGTGTATTCCTTAAAAAATAATATAGTATTTTTAAATTGTTTTTCTAAGACAATTGAAAAAAAAAGCAGGAGTCTCTTAGATACCGTCAAAGCGATTCAGCTAAAAAAGCTACCATCGAGCTATAATCGAAATTCTTATACGCTTTATAAAATTAAACTCTTATATATCGAACATTTAAACTCATATTTTACCTTTCCCTCCGTATCTCGAAGAAAACAATGAAAATGAACGTCATAACATTATTCCTTTTGAAATTAGTTCTTGCATATTATATTATTTCTTTTGTTTACTTTTTTTTATATGCATCTCTTTTTTAATATCACTTATAAATGTACAAAAATATACATAAATATATATAAAATACGTATCGCAGGGGGCTAGCGTCTAGATGTGGCTTCGGTCCCTGCTCGGAGTATATTTAAATTATTTTCCTATCTCCGCTTTGGTAAGACAAAGTACGGCGTTGAGTTCTGTCAATCAACACGTACGGAGAACGGAGTGTCATCAAATTATTCTCTATGTTTACCCTGCTATGAAAGAAGCGTGAGGCTAACAAATGTATAAAAAATCACCACCGCCGCCATGATAAAGTATAATAACTGTGCCACGACGAGCGTGGATTAAAATTCCTTTAAAGAAACCCCTTAAAGTAATGAAGAGAGTGTTCTATCACTTACTTCTCTTTATCTATTACGTAAATAAGCAAAATTATATTCAGATTCACATTATGTCCGCAAAGACTAGGTTAAGGAGAGTAAACTGATTCTAGAACACTCTGTCATTCTTAGTTCAACACCTGTATTTGAGATATTGTGCGTAAACTTAATGCCGCATCTTCTTAGCAAATAAAACATATAAAAGAAAAAATAGCATAAATACCATAGCAAAGAAAAAAAATCATTCTCTGATAGAGACTACCTACCTAGCTATACCTGTACTATTGATGAATAACTAATCTTCTTACAATGGTAAAATCTATTTAAATATCCAAAACGAAAACGCTTTCCGATTAATAAATATGTATTTTATCAAAATTTCCTTTCAATAAAATGATATTTCTTATACAAATTTAACGATAAATTGTTAGCCTTGGAATTCATTTGAATTTACATCGTTTAATTTGAATTTGAAGTAGCTACCTGCCGGTTTTGCATTGCGGCACTTTCTTTAAACGTAAACGAAGACTATGAGATTTATTTCCTTTTTATCATAGATAGAACTATTATGGATAGTTCAAATTATAATGAAAATAATTCACTGAATAACCGTCAAAGAGTGAAACTAGTCTTAGGTCATACAATATTAGAAGTTAAGATTAGAAACATGTGACGTCATATTGCGAGCTCTACATTTCAAATCGATTCAATTTGCAAAACTTTGTTTATTTTATAGAAAATGCATTCAAGACATTTTCAGTACAAATCATCATTTTCTTCGAGTTAACTGTTTTTTTTTACGAATACAATTCTTAATTTCACGATAAAAGAGTTAGTCGATAAATTAATTTTAGGCTAAACCTAAATGCTATACGGGTATTATATACGGGAGATAAGATAAATACGGTGTCAAGTTGATGACGTAGATATAATATGCAAAAAGCCAAAGCCGTACCAAGTTTTTTGCATATAGGCTTAAGGCAAACTGATTGTACGAGTAAGTGGTGGTGGTACTGGGTTTGGGTTAAGTAAATTAATGGGGTAATTCTTCATTCCACATATTTGGGTAAACAGAGAGAGCCTAGAAATTAAATAGTACATTTCTCCAGAATCAAACTCATTATTTTCACATTTATAGCCCGACGCTGTTCTATTACGCAACGACAGTCAACTCGTATTGTTTCGAAAATTGTACAGAAAGTGGAGAACGGAGTGTCTAAGCACTAGGTTCCCTCTGGCCACCCTCCTTTATGCAGGATACAGCGTGAACTGTAAAAAATGCATACGAATTGGCTTAAGCCATGTAAATTTTTAAAAGTATTTTTTTTTTCATGTTCTTGATAGATTTACTAAAATAATTCATATGTTTATATCATGTTTAGACTTAATCATATTTTATTGTTATTAAGGTAACCATGAAGTATGGATGTAGGGGGAACGTTGATTAGTGTTCCCTTAACGATTGCTTTGTTTTACGAGTGTCACTGATTTGGACGTTTAGTGTCATAAAAGAAAGTATCGAGCTGATCAATTCCTCAAGCAATTTCAAGCATATAAATATATTATACAAATCACTTGTAAGAGATTGTTTAGCTACGGGTGACAAACTTTAAATTGTTTTTTGTCAGTTGCATTAATGGAAGGTACCCTCAAAAAGCTCGTCCACCTCCACCTTGAAAGCTGGCAACGTACCTGTAGCACCTCTGGTGTTAAATGGGATCGTGGGCGACATAATGGGCGTGGGCGATAAGTGATGACCGACATCACTTATCATCAAGTGACCCGAACGCTAGTTTGCCTTGTTTTTTCCATGGTTAAGCAAGTTAAAAAAGCATGGTTTTCTCTCATTCTACAGAGTAGACGACAGATATTTTGTTAAGTTACCCACTTTCTGTCCATTTTATATTATTATTTTTATTCTATCAGAGCAAATAAATAAACGCCCATAAAAATATCTCAACCAAAATTAAAAAAAAAAAATATATATATATATATATATATATATATATATATATATATATATATATATATATATATATATATATATATATATATATATATATATATATATATATATATATATATATATATATATATATATATATATATATAGATATATATATATATATATATATATATATATATATAACTAAATATTCTATGGCGTTGACATTTGTAAATTTAATCAATATCGCAACGCCTGAGGCGTCAACAGCGTGCGTACGTTCTATGAATATTTTCAGTACTAGGAATTATAGTAATAACCGGTATCTGAGACTACGGCACAATGGTTTTGGGTTCTATCTAAGAAAATATATTTAAATTTAGTATAAGCTATTTAAGTTTTGTATCCGAATAATTTATTTAAAAAAAAAACAAAGACAAGCATTAATGAACGCAGTGTAACTTCAACATATTAGGCTATTCATTTTTAATTACATTTTGGTAAAAGTTTAAAAAAACTGCAAAAATCTCAATAATTACTTAGTTTGTAGTAACTTTATAGTAAATGTAATGTAGACTGTAAGTTAAACTTTAAAGTTTAATTTAAAAAAAACTGGTTGGGTAAAATATTTTACAATGAAATTTTATTTCAAGTGTAATATTGATTTCCTACTTGGGTCCAAGAGTCAGGGGCTTCCTTCTCCACTTTCACTTATCGTGACCCATTTGATTAGAAACCCTTAAATAAAAAAAATAATTCCCATTTTTCTCGTATAAATAAATGTATTTATAAATACAAAAGTAGTATCTATTGTTACTTATTACATGATATGAATATGACTTGAAATGGAGCATTGCTCATTCAAGCGTTCTGTATTATATCAATTTCTTTATATTTTGTCCTGATATAGGTAATATTTTGTAAAGAGCTTCGAATATGGCTGACAATATTTACAGAATTTATATATTACGCTTGACTAAAGTAGTTATTTTTTTACATACAACACATAGTTTGGTCATCTGTGCTTTTTTTGTTTCTCTCCTTTTGTATAGTCACGTAGCTGAAAAAAATCATGTTGTAGAGGACGCCCTATAGGTCTGACATCACACACAGGTATTATGCGGAACGCGTATTAAATGAATGGACAAGAAAAAACGGGTTGCCCTTTTTTTCTGATTAGGTCCACGTAAAACCTTGAATATGAAAAAATAAATCACTGATATATAGTATATATATAATAAACATTTATTATAGTATATATAGTATATATATAATAATTCGTTAATAAACATTTTTTCTGATATATATATATATATATATATATATATATATATATATATATATATATATATATATATATATATATATATATATATATATATATATATATATATATATATATATATATATATATATATATATATATATATATATAGTCTCAGAGGGTGTCTAAGCCAATTATCTGTCCGATATTTGGTTTCCGGCATACGGGTACGCGACCCCGGGACCTCGAGCCACCACTTTCATAACCCGATCCAATCCATGTAAATGGTGTCCCTCCCCTATATTCCAAGTCTTTCTGCCTCTTATTCCCTGTCCTTTCTTGGTTTCTCCCAGTAATGGGTTTGGAGGTCAGATGGCAATCGCTCCACAAAAAACCACTTCGCCACTCATATGGACCGATTGGTCTTAGTCGGAAGGCAGACCCTGGCAAAAAGCCGGGACTAATGCCAGGAAGAAGAAGATATATATATATATAGTATAATTTAAATTTTTTAATTTTTTAATTTTTCTAATTAGGTCTACGTAAAACCTTGAATATGAAAAAATAAATCACTGATATATAGTATATATATATATAGTAGTATAGTATATATATATATATACTGATATATAGTATATATATATATATATATATATATATATATATATATATATATATATATATATATATATATATATATATATATATATATATATATATATATATATATATATATATATATATATATATATATATATATATATATATATATATATATATATATATATATATATATATATATATATATATATATCAGTGAGAAAAATGTTTATTAACGAAAATTTCTGACAATTTCTTACTTTACAATTAAGGATATGAAAGGAGTAACAATATAAAACGGAAGGTACAAAATTTACCTTCGATAGAAATCTAATGCCTTACAATGGATCCTAGTTGATTACAAGACCACTTAAATTAAAGAGATATGGATCAGGTGAAATAACAAACGCTATACGTTTTCTTAAACGTAAATAGTATTCATAAATTAAAAGAATATTGTTGATAATTTTTATTGTAGAATTTAAGTTAGTAGTAGAAGTTAAGTTATCATACCGGGTAATGTGAATTATTAATTCCCCCAGATGGGATCAAACTCATAACCGACCTCATAGCTTCCCACTGAGCCACGATTGCCTCAGTATTAGTAGTACTGATAAGATTATTTATAAAACATACATATACGTATGACATTATTAAAATTTATATCAATAATTGACTTTAATTCATATTAATTGAGGACCGGCGTGGCGCAGAGGCACAGCCTCTGCCCTTAAACGAGACGGTTTGTGGATTCGATTCCCATTCGGGAAGAATAAAATATTTTAAGTCTTCGCTCTGGCAACGAGGCAAAAAGCGGCGTTGAAATCCGGCACTCAACACTTAATGGCTCCAATGGTGGAAACCAGGGAACGGAGTGTCTTAACACTAGG
Source organism: Dione juno (assembly GCA_037127375.1). Taxonomy (NCBI): domain Eukaryota; kingdom Metazoa; phylum Arthropoda; class Insecta; order Lepidoptera; family Nymphalidae; genus Dione; species Dione juno. The sequence goes on from JAXRJS010000051.1 coordinate 156,703, forward strand.
TTCCTTGAGCCTACAGTTCTCCCTGCCTAACCTGTTATATGCGGGAGATAGCGTGAAGCTAATAAAAAAATAATTGACACTATTCCAATAAGCGTTATTACTTGTAAATGTACACGTAATAGATATTTATTAAATTTCTAGGAGAGCGCCCATATTTCCTTGTAACATTGTAATATAGTGAGGTGTGTCTAATTATGATATATCATATTGTTATAAATGTATATATGTATGTATGTAAAAGCTAATATAAAAATTATGTAACTTACGAGTATTTTTTGTCACATTCAAATTAACTTGATAATATGTAAAGCTTTTAAGCTCAAATTCAAAACAATCAATGTTTTTTAGGATTCCATTTACGGTTGGAAGTATCAAACTGAAATTAATATCGAATATCCAGGTTCATGGCAAAAAAAATTAAATTATTTTTGTTTTTGGACTTTTACCGTTCATATAGAATTATGTTTGACAATACATGAGAACTTACAGTACGGCACATAAATAAAAGAGCCCAAAGTCCGAGCGTCTCGAGCCGTCGAGGTCGTGAGGCCATGGTATTGTACGGTGCCCCCGTATGGGCACGGTACGGTGCCTCGAAGGGCGATCCAGGTAGTAAGCGAGGAGTCATGGCGTCTAACCATCCACTCTGCACAGGATTCTCGAATTCAAGGCTCGGGTTTTTGTTTGTTTTTTTCGGGAAGGATTGCGAATATGAATCTACTATCACATATGAACAATAGTATCATTTAATATCATTTTCACTAAGCTTTTGAATAATTCAACCATATCTAAATTGCC
>JAXRJS010000051.1:160000-215000 GCA_037127375.1 Dione juno
AGACATATCAAGGCATTTTCTTCCGACGTAGTTCTTAGGCCGGCGCAAAACGTGGCCATACTATCTCAGACGACGCTCTTGGAGCTTATCCGCTACGTCACGGACCCCAAGACTACCTCGAATGAATGTGTTGCGTATGCGGTCAGCCCGAGTAACGCCACACATCCACCTCAGCATCTTCATCTCCGTTACGTGAAGCTTCTGAGTGTGCCGAGATAATGCTGGCCAACATTCGCTGCCGTATAGAAGAACTGGTCGGATCATGCTCTTGTATATCAGCCCCTTGAGCTTGGGCGGTATTCTGCGATCGCAGATCACACCAGTGACCTCCCGCCATTTGGCCCAAGCAGCGCTAACCCGGGCGTGGACATCGTAGTCGATGCCTCCGGACTCGTGCATAATGGATCCAAGGTACCTGAACTTCTCCGACTTAACGGCTGGCTCAGGCCCGATGTGGATGGGTGGATGGTGCTCGAGTCTGGTCTATATATATGATAAGAATGAAAGATGTGTGTGTGTATATATATATATATATATAATATATATATATATATATATATATATATATATATATATATATATATATATATATATATATATATATATATATATATATATCGTGAAAATCAAAGATCTTAAAATATTGTTCTTTGTTTGGTTTAAATAATATACACGTTATTTCTATAAAACGTTTAAATTATTACTAAATAGCAATATACATTTTTAAATTTCAAACGGGTTAATTGCGTACATTTTGATATTTGACACTTTTTATTTTGAAGCCGTCATGGCGCAGCATATGATTGTAAAGTTGACTGATGTGGGTTCGATTCGTGGCAATGAATTATTTTAATTTCCTCGCTCTGGTGATAAGACAAAGAGCGGCATCGAGTTCGGCCACTCAGAACGTAATGTTTCGAAACTTTGGCGGAAAGTGGAGACCGCAATATATTGGCAGCTGTTACGATTAGTTTTTGGAGAGCCGACCTGTCGAAAATTTTAGAAACATTGCTTAAAAACAGTTAATCTTAATTAATTTTGCATTTAAACTATTATTAGATTTTTTAATTCGTATTAATAAATATATCGTCTAATATATAATATAATAATAATAATAATATACTTTATTGTCCACCACAAATAATATATACACAAACAAAGAAACATAAAAAAAAAGAATGTACAGTAGGCGACCTTATCGCTATAAGAGATCTCTGCCAGGCAATTTATTATTATACGTAGTTTTTTAGTATATGAATTAACGTAAAAACCGTGTCTAAATAAATAAATAAATAAGACTTAAAAACTCCATGTAAAGGGTTAGATTATATTTAAACAATAATCTCTACTACATATTTCATATATACATCACTATAGCATATAATGAAATTTGTAAGAAAATTATAAAACACAACCTGCCTATAGTCACTAGCTACTAAGTTAGTCAAATAACAAGAGGCGTGTAACATTTTATATTAGTCACGGCTCAAGAAAGCGAACTGAAGGGTTAGGCATATTCCCGGCACGTTCCAAACGTAAAGGTTTGTTAGTACGCGGTTCGACAGTTTAAGTTTATGTTATTTAGATGGTATAATACTATGTAAACGTACTATGTAGTACTCGTATCGTACCACAAGGTACCACAAGGTACCACAAGGTACCACAAGGTACCGCAAGGTACGGCATCATTTAGAGAGAAGCATAAAGGACTTTTTGTGAGTTTATAAAATATGGGTTCACGCTTTTACCCCATATATACGTATCAGGGTAGAAAGAGAGAATCTAGTGTTAAAGTGTGGGAGTGTCCCTTGTCCATTTTGCTCCCAGAATTAACAAACTCGATGACGGACCATGTCTTGTTACCAAAGCGAGTTAAACCCACAAATTTCACGTTTACAAAGTCAGACGCTGTGCCGCTGCGCTACGTAGACCTCAATATGGCTAAAAATAAAATGTATAATAATAATAATTATTATTATTAATATGGATTATAATATAAAACAATATTTTTATTCGTATACTAAAATTAGAGGAAAGATATTTGACAATATTTAACTGTTAGTGGTTCAATAGAAAATTTTAAATGAATTGCTTTCATTTATCCTCTCTTGCAAGACAAAGTACGAGGTTTAGTTCCACCAGTTAGCTGGCAATGTTTGAACGAAGAACGGACTGTCTAAGTACTTTTAGTAGTAGCTTGACACTAGATCCTTGTACTTCTGCTTTACCGCAAGCAGTATGAAGTTGGATAAAAATACATAAACTATGTATATAAAAAAAATTGAAATTAGAATTTTATAACAACAGAAAACTAATTAAAGCCAAAAGAAAGCTGCCCATTTATAAGAGCTAGTTATACCACTTTGGCTTGAAGCCGCAAATATAAATTATATAAATGATCTATTTGAATGGAGTTAGTTCTTAATACTCCACTAACCCAATATCCACTTCTAATTACTTTAGGGCTTAACGGATATTCGTGACGGTAATTCACTACCTAGTCATGCATAGCATTAGTAAAACTACCGTGTTTTGGAGTACTGTGTTTAAAAATTTTATAATACTCATATATAAGAGTAAAGAACGGAGTGTCTTAACACTACGTTCTCTCTGCTGACTTTTTTTAATTGAAAGAAGAGACTTCTTAGCATTCAATTGAATCGCCGTGCTGATATTCATAGCATTGATGGTAAAATTGTGCTTTGGATGCGCATTTAAACTCAACTCAACCTTAGATGTGAGCTTATGGTCGCCGCCACTGTCAAAGCTCCTCTCTCTATCTTACCAAATTTATTCATATCGAATATATAGAATATCATCGCCGGAAGAAAGAAGTTGAATCTTTTAGTAAAACTATAGCACTACTATTTCTTTTGCGTACACATTATAACTTAACCTATTGCTGAAGAAATAATAATATAGTTTTTTTCATGATTTGAATACAAAAGAAGCTAACATCACTTCTAATGTAATTTTTTTTTCTAATAAAAAAAACATTTTTTTTAATAAATAATTCAAAATCATTGCTTTCGGAAATGTATTGTTGCCTAAGACATGTCTAATTTATAGACACACAAACGTATATATGCATGTATGTATGTTGTTTATATATATATATATATATATATATATATATATATATATATATATATATATATATATATATATATATATATATATATATATATATATATATATATATATATATATATATAATATATATATATATATATATATATATATATATATATATATATATATAGTCTGGCCTGATCCAGAGGGTGTCTGGCCAAATGTCTGTCCGATATTGGTACTGGGCATACGGGTACGCGACCCCGGATCCTCGAGCCACCACTGTCATACTTCTTCCCAATCCATGAAAGTGGTGTCCTTACCCCCCCCTCTCCCCCTTTTTACTATTTTTTTTCCCTCTTATCCTTGGCTTTTCCCACAAAAATGGGTTTGGAGGTCAGATGGCAATCGCTCCATTAAAAAGCCACCACCAGCCACTCATATGGAAAGACCAAAAATGTTGCTGGGTACTGCTAGGGCGTCGCCGCTAAACGACGCGCAGGCACATCGCCCTACACCTGTGTTAAATGGGCAAGGGCTACCGTGTCAAGTACGGACACGGCTAAAGAAGATAGTACCCAGAAGGAAACTCCGCTTTGCAACGTGGAATATTGGCTCTCTAACCGGACGATGCAGGGAACTAACAGATGTACTCATGAGGCGTCGGGTCCAGTGTGCTTTCCTTCAGGAAACGCGCTGGAAGGGCAATAAGTCTCGTAACATCGGACAGGGTTACCAGCTCATATACACTGGGTCTCCTTCCGGTAAAACTGGTGTAGCAGTAGTTTTATCTGAAGAGCTACGGAATGGTCTCCTCGAAGTTGACCGACGCAGTGACCGCCTGATGCGGGTGAAGGTACTGGTTGAGGGGGCTATCGCCAACTTAATTAGTGCATACGCTCCCCAGGCTGGTTGTAACGGGGCCGAAAAGGAGTCATTCTGGGAGCAATATGAAGAGGTTCTACTCGCTATACCATCTACCGAGGTGATCATAGTTGGGGGAGACCTTAACGGTCACGTGGGTAAGGCTGCGGATACGTATGAACGTGTCCACGGTGGTTTTGGTCACGGTCGCCGCAATATAGAGGGCGAAAATATCCTAAGAACCTGTATTGCATCTGATCTGGCCATCGTGAATACGTTCTTCCAAAAGAGTCCGCAGCATCTTATTACGTATGCGAGTGGACTCCATTCAACCCAAATAGATTACCTATTGACCAGGCGGTGTCATGTTGGCAAGGTAACTAACTGTAAAGTCATTCCTGGCGAAAGCCTCACGGCCCAACATCGTCTTCTTGTCATGGATTATGTTGTTACCCCGCTAAAGAAATTAGCCGAGACGCGTAAGTCTAAGATCAAGTGGTGGTTGCTGAATGGACCGATGCAGACCGACTTTCTGGCAGAGGTTAACAGTCAAAATTTATCAACTAACACCGAAACTGCTCAGGATGCTTGGGATCGAGCTCAGTCAGCAATCATTACGGCTGGTAAGCATGTTCTTGGCGTTTCTAAGGGAGGACGTATTATGGACAGGGAGACATGGTGGTGGAATGACAAGGTACAGGAGGTGATTCATGATAAGAAGACTGCATTTAAGGAGTGGCAGCGTTCCAACTCTCCTGAAGACAGGCTGGAGTACATAGCAGCAAAACGTGCCAGCAAAAGAGCTGTAGCCAGAGCCCGCAGTGAAAGTTTATTACCTCTATATGATAAACTTGAAACTGTGGAGGGGCAGAAGCTCATCTACAAATTGGCACGTGCTCGGGATAAAGCGACGCAAGATATCACAAAATGTCTTTGCGTCAGAGATTCCCAGGGCAAGCTGCTCTGTAGTCATGCTTCTGTGAAGGAGAGGTGGAGAAGTTACTTCTTGGAGCTGCTGAATACTCAGCACCCGGGTAGTATTCCGTCTGAACCACCTCCTAACCTGGGACTTATTGCTCCAATAACCCTTGATGAAACTCGAAATTGTCTTCGACGCATGAAGAACGGCAAGGCGGTGGGACCTGATGATATCCCGATCGAAGCGTGGAAATCATTGGGCTCTCGTGGTGTGCTCATGCTTACTGATCTTTTTAACCGCATTTTGAACACTGGGACGATGCCACATCAATGGCGGCACAGTTTTATTACCCCTATTTACAAAGGAAGGGGCAGTGTTCAAGATTGCGGTAGTTATAGGGGCATTAAGATTATGAGTCACACCATGAAGCTTTTCGAGCGCGTGATCGCCCTCAGGCTCCGCCGAGAATGTACTGTCTCTGAGTGTCAATATGGATTTCAGCCAGGATCAGGCACTACGGACGCCATTTTTGCCCTCAGAATTTTGATGGAGGCACACAGGGAAAAGAGGAGAGCTCTGCATGTGGCATTCTTAGACCTGCAGAAGGCCTTTGACTGTGTGCCACGTCAGTGTATCTGGTGGGCACTGCGATCCAAAGGGATCCCTGAATCCTATGTTGCTATTATCAGAGACATGTACAACGACTCTGTTTCTACAGTTAGGACCGCTGTTGGCGATACCAAACCCTTCCCAATTACAGTAGGGGTTCACCAAGGCTCAGCTCTTAGTCCACTTTTGTTTAATGTAGTGCTAGATACTGTCACGGCTCACATCCAGGACCAGCCTCCATGGCTGATGATGTATGCCGATGACATAGTACTCATTGACGAGAACCGACTGATGCTGGAGCGTAAAGTGAATGCCTGGAAGGGTGCGCTTGAGAACGGTGGTCTTATACTGAATGTGTCAAAGACCGAGTACATGGCTTGCGGGAACCCAGACTCGAGCACCATCCACATCGGGCCTGAGCCAGCCGTTAAGTCGGAGAAGTTCAGGTACCTTGGATCCATTATGCACGAGTCCGGATGCATCGACTACGATGTCCACGCCCGGGTTAGCGCTGCTTGGGCCAAATGGCGGGAGGTCACTGGTGTGGTCTGCGATCGCAGAATACCGCCCAAACTCAAGGGGCTGATATACAAGAGCATGATCCGACCAGTTCTTCTATACGGCAGCGAATGTTGGCCAGCATTATCTCGGCACACTCAGGAGCTTCACGTTACGGAGATGAAGATGCTGAGGTGGATGTGTGGCGTTACTCGGGCTGACCGCATACGCAACACATTCATTCGAGGTAGTCTTGGGGTCCGTGACGTAGCGGATAAGCTCCAAGAGCGTCGTCTGAGATGGTATGGCCACGTTTTGCGCCGGCCTAAGAACTACGTCGGAAGAAAATGCCTTGATATGTCTGTCCCTGGAGTAAGACCCCCCGGACGCCCAAGGAAGCGATGGCTGGACGTCGTGACGCACGACATGAGAGCCAATGGACTAACCACTGAGGATGCTCAAGACCGTGCAAAGTGGAGTAGACTGAGTAGGAAAGCAGACCCTGGCAATAGGCTGGGATAATGCTAAGTGGAAGATATATATATATATATATATATATATATATATATATATATATATATATATATATATATATATATATATATATATATATATATATATATATATATATATATATATATATATATATATTGATATATATATATATATATATATATATATATATATATATATATAAGGAGTCAAAATTAAAAAGAAAATTTTAAAACAAACCAAACATTGGCCATATTCCAATTCTTCGTACAAAGACGCACATTAACTCTGAAACGTAATTGCGATCCGCTTGCTAAGTACATTCTCGATTTACAGCAAACCACTCATATTCTTATATTTTTATTCCTTAAAAGTTTTAAATAACAAAAAAAGCTTAAAAATAATAAAAAAAAGTTTACAGAACTACTTTGTTGAACTGACAGTTCTCATAGAGAACACCTGTTAAATTCCGAACACCCCTAAATCAGATTTGAAGTCACGACCGTTGTTCAACCAACATATCCTTAAATATTATGGATCATCTATATTTTTAAACGAAATATGCCTTGGATATTTCACACCGCACATCCGGAAGTGAATGTAACCGCCTCACACAAAGCGGTGACGTCATAACCGCATGTCAATTCACAGCTATTCTGACAGCCATACGTTTCATGTAATCCCAATTCTTAGCTAGATAGCACTTTTTAAAGTTTTCAATAGTTCTTTCAAGGACAAGTGTTGTCAGTCCATGATGTTACTGTATGGGTTTTGTGATGTTTGATGTTGAGAATTACAGTACCCTAAAAAGTATAAGAGCCTTGGGCGGAAAAGCCTTGTAGGTAAAAAACTTACAAAATGTCGATTTGCCTATATTCTTCGTCTTTTAAAAATTCAACGAAAAAATGACATGCAAAATCTCTTCAAACCTAATCTAATCAAAACTGGGGAAATACCTGAGAGTAAAATATATTGTTTATATTACTAATAAAACCATCCGAGGACATAGTGGCGCAGTGGCAGCGTTTAATTGTAATAATTCTGGGTTCAATTCCACTTGTAGGGAATATTTTTTTTGCATTTCCCCACTCTAGTTAGGCAAAGTGTGCCGTTGAGTTCTACCAATCAACCCTCAGTAGGTATACACAATTTGGATAGAAAACGGAGAACAGAGTATATTTTTACTATATTCTCTTTACTTACCTTGCTATGTACAGAAGAAAGCGTGAAGCTAGAAAATAATAATTTCAAAATATTATTTTATTAAAACAGTTTATACTTTGTTTTGGTTGTCGACATTTCAAAGAATCTCTTAGTAACATAAACTCTTGACCTTCTTTTCTTTTAACCAGGAATTATCAATGATCCCAAAAATGGAAGCAAAAATTCACGCCAGTGCTACCGAACTACCCAAATTAATTACACACTGACCGAAATTCTAATCAGAATAATTTACATTGTAACGTGATACCACAGCCCACTAATGGTTTCCAAATATACTTCTATTTAATATGAAATTTCTGTTATCGTTGAATATGCGCATTATTTCAAGGTAAATAAATAGCAAAACTACCTTAGGAACACGTATCTCGTACGAAGAAAATTTACCAGTCAGACGAACGTGACGAACACACGTCAAAATGACATTTAAGAACAAAATGTGAATGATTCTTTTCAAGTTTTTGAACTGATATGAAATTAATATTAACTTTACATATATGTTTATACAATAATTTTGAATTATATTGAAGAAAACTGAGGCTGAGGTAAACGCGACGGTTGAGGGTTCGATTCCCACTTGGAGAGAACGAGTAATTTCATATATTCGCTCTGGTAATGAGAGTTCGGCGGCGGTCGTGGCGGTGAGTTCCGCCACTCATCTCGCAACTTAAAATTAGGCGGAAAGTGGGGAACAGAGAGTCTTAGCACTAGGTTCCCTTTGTCAATCCTGCTTTAGGCGGGTAATAGCGTGAAGATTTTTTTTAATTCAAAACAAGTTAGTGCCCGCAACTTTACTGGCGTAAGCTTTTGTATTCATCATCTAGTCAGTTAGAGTTCCACGTCAGCTGTACTGGACCTATGATTTTTACGTCACCAAAAATTAAATTTAACTATCAAATCTCGCTGAATAACTTTTGCTAAAGTCATTTGCTTCTTTAATCTGCTTATGCTGCACAAATTCCAAAAGATATGTAAAGAACTTTCCTTCATTACGAAACTGTATTAAGACACTTACTATATTAGACTTTCTAAACTTTCGTATCAAAGCTTGTTAACCCCTGCTTATAAGTTTCAAAGAGGAAACTCTACAAAGTACGAAGTATATGGTATAATCCACGTCACCTCGGTATTGTCTCAGTGAGTGACAATAGGAATGTTTTACTTTAGATTCTATCTTTAATTCGATAGGCTTTATGGGAGGAAATGTTTTTGTTTTATTGCCTTCTATGTGGATTTTTCCTGAGTTTTAGTTAGTAATAACTATTTAATCTGTAATAATTTTAACTCCATGATTTTTTTTTAAGATCCACAAGACTATTTTCACTACACACTATTTTTACATTATTTTCACACAACGAACCAAATAAATAAGTTATTTTTGAATATTAACTAATAATATATTAACTAATAACTAATACTAGAGGACCCGTTGACGCGTGATATACGCGTTGCCATAGCAACGATGTGTCACTTGATACAAAAGTTATATTGCTGAACATATTATGGTAGTGTGTATAGGTGTGTAATGTTTTATTTATTGATTTAATGTACTTTATAAGTATTATACTTGAAATATACTAGCGTTCTGCACTTCTCTCACACAAAAACTATAAGTGTGCCAAATATCATACTAGTCTGTCCACGCAATTTTCTTAAAAAAAGTTCCAAAAAACTTTTACTTCACGTATTAATATATAGATACCGGCTAATAGTAGAACCAGAATTCAATGTTAACAAATAATATTCAAGTATAAGCTCTCTAGCTCCATATACCCGCAAAAGATATTCAACCTGCAGACGTGCAATAGATGCTCTCATAACAAATCAAAACGCATTTGACATAAAAGATCCGTAAACAATAGAACGTAGGACAATATAACCCAGTTATAAACTTGCACTTGAAAGTTGATAATCTTTTGTGAATGCTCTCGTTATGCTTCCGTATCGTGTTCTCGGTAACTTGACTGGAATACGTTTTAGAAGAATTCTTATAGCAGGTAGAGTTCAGTCGAAATCAAAATATTCTTTACTATTCTCCATTACAAGCTCTTTTGAGTTGGTAATTTAGATATAAATGTCAGTTTTGTCAGTTATATGGGAAAATACCACCAGCCATGAAAGCAAGTTACTAACTAGGGCAGTTTGCTCATTTTAAAATATAATTTTAATGATTTTCTCTATTTTATATGAAACATATAATACTTAGTAGCATTGTGCATCAACAGCATAATGTTATTATAGTATTTTTGCCTTAAATATTAATTTATTGTATCTATCTACATTAGCATACGTCTGATGGGTCTGAGTTATTATGGATTTTTTTTTCTCTGGTCAGTTCCTCCACCTGACGGCATTTTTAATTCAAATTAGACAGAAATTAGAGAACGGAGTGTCTTAACACTAAGATATATCTGCTTCCTGCTGTAAGCAGAAGATATATTACGTTAAAAACATATAGATAAAACTCCAAAGACAAAGTATGATGGATAGCATGCAAGATCCATTTCCGTATTATCCTCTTTAAATTTATATCTATTACATTTGGTTTTTATATTTATTTCTTTACTTATAAGCAAATGGTCTATTCTTTATGTAACGAAAAACTTTAAAAACGGCACTTAACTAACTTTTCTTAACGCTTAATAAGGGGGAAAGCATCATCTACAAATGTATGTAAAATATGTGTTTAACACTTGATATTTTTTATCCGGATTTATCGTATATTTTCGTACATTTTAAGAAACCCAGCGTTCTAAACACTTTTCAGTTGTTACTCCGTGGTCACAGGTAGACTGGCCAAAATCTGATTGTAGCGTTAAAATAGCTTCACACCATTACCCGCATATAGCAGGAAGCATTAAGACACTGCCTTGACCACTTTTCGCACATTTCTGACACATTGCATGTTGGGTAATGGGACTCAACGCCACGAAATGAAAATCATTCTCCCCAAGTGGGAATCGAACCCGCAACCACCACGACGTGAAGCTCTGATCAATTTTCATTTAAAACATGTAAAATAATATCAAAAGCTACCTATTACAAATTAAATATGAACAGCTTTTGTATATATTAAATCTAAATATTGAATGTTCGCAGCAACAATTAGGTCGCGTAAAACAAACTTTTGGCTCGCACAATACGTAAAACGGAATAGTTGAAGTTTACATAACAAAAGTTAATTAATTTCGTACGAACATTTTCAAGTTTTCTAAACATATTTAGCGTGTCGAAGAGATCAAACATAAATATTGTATAGCAAAGCTCAGTGAATCTATATTTGAAAGAACCAAAATTAACACAAAATTAACGAGCTTTGATCCAATATTCTCATTATGAAAAAGTTATTATAGCTTTTATAGCCAATGTTAAGAGACTCCATTGTCCTTTTTGCCTAATTTTCGAGACATTGCGTGTACGGAGCTCAACGCCGCCGTTTTAAATTTTAATTTTAACGTGGTACTGTTATGTTATTGATATTTAAAATATACTTAAAACGAGAAACAGGTAGACGAAAAATAAAGTATGAAGTAAGCCTTATATTCTTCATTGGCGCAAGATATTTGACAGCCTTTAAGCTTGTTTAATCTTTCATCGATATTGTCAAATCGTATCACTTCCGTATCAATTTCGCATCACCTCTAACATAATTCGTTACAATCTTCGATATTGGATTCTTACACGCCACGACGCCATATTTAGCGTACATCGCTTGTGCTTTTTATAAAATCATGAGTCATATTATTAGCAGACGTTTGGCCAAACATTTCTCATTATAACATTCTTTTCATCCTATTTACATTCTGTCTAAACAATTAAAACATTCGACCGTTTAGTTTAAAGGTCAAGATGGTTGTATATAATTTGATTTTTAGTCCAATACATCAATACTAGAAGCCCGCCTGTCTTCAATCGAGTTACGCTATTATTTATCTATGAGGCAAGTTAATTTCATTAATCGTAGCTAATATTTTATTCTGATGTTTACGCTATTTTATCCAAATCCGTGCAGTATTATAACATTAGTAGGATTGCATTGCATTGATATATATATATATATATATATATATATATATATATATATATATATATATATATATATATATATATATATATATATATATATATATATATATATATATATATATATATATATATATATATATATATATATATATATATATATATATATATATATATATATATATATATATATATATATATACATATATATATATATATATATATATATATATATATATATATATATATATATCTATATATATATATATATATATATATATATATATATATATAAATTTAATTAAATTTTTTAATGAATACAGTTATATCCGAGACTAGCGCGTTCAGCCAAAATCTTATCAGCTTTTCAGCTTTCCAAATAAATAAATGCACAAAAAATTATTATTGAACGTAGCGGGATTTGAACCCTTGTTTTCTATCTATAGTGCAGAACTTTTTAGTTCGCTTATTTGACACGCTAGTGGTATATTGTTATAGTGTCAGGGAATCTTTAATGTGGCGTTTCTCAAAACTTTGACATTTCATAGTTCTACTGTTACTATGTATCTTAATAAAGCATTATAGAGGAATAATTTTTTATACTTTTTCCCTCTAACAATAAGTCTCTTCGTCTCAAAATTTAGGCGGAAAAGGGAACAGAGTGTACATTAAGTTTCCTCAGACTATCCTGCTAGCGGTATATGCGGGATAAAGCGTGAAGCCAAAATGACCGTAGGCTTCGAGTAATTCTCACAAACTCCAATGCTACGTTATATTTATTTGTTTTTTTTTATTTCATGTAGCAGTCTAACCAAGCCCGTGTCTAGTTTTTTGAGATCATTTTTTTCGTTTTATGTTGTAGACACCAGTATCTACATTCTACATGTACTCCAGGTGCTACGAAATATCTTGTCGTAAAGCAATTTCGTAATAATCAAAATAATAAAAGTTTTATTTTGTTTTTTTTTGTTTCCACATACAATTTTGCTTCTTTGGTCACTTTATTCGGAAGCTATAAATTTTATTTATTGTTTTTCATAAAAAAACTTGTCCGACTGGAAATCGAACCCCTCGACCCATCGCTACCATACGAACATATCTCAACTCCATTATAGCTCTGCTTCTTTTAATAAAATTTTATTACAAATTTTGTTCCACAAATTATTGAAAAAGGGACCCTCGGATCCTTAAAAAGGTTCTTCCCGCGAGAAGATAAAATATCAGTCATATTTAAATCCATTTTAAACATCAATTAATTAAAATGTTCGCAACTGTACAAGAGAATCGATTAATAATCTTAATTAATTACCCAACTACGTCCCGTCGTTACAAAACATACAATTAACAGAATTGACGTCCTCATTAACTCGTTCATCGAGTTCATCTTAAATTTTATTGGCATAAACGTTAAATAAGCTGTAAAGGTTTTTCTTACAATCATTATTTTAGTTCTTTAATAATAAAACATACTTTTTTTTGTAATATATGGGATTTTTTATGAGATCGCTACGGAGTCGTCGGAAGTTGTGGGTTCGATTTCCTCTCGAAGAGAATGCATTATTTTTTTTTGGTTTTCCCGCGCAATATTTCGAAAGGCGGAAAGGGAGGGGGGGGGGTCTAGCTATTAATTCTAGCCCCCCCTGCCTACCCTGATATATGCAGGATATAGCGTGAAAGTTACAACAATATTATATAATAGACAAACGACCTAATGAAGTGACAGTTCGTCTTAAATTTACTACTTGTTATTTCACAATAAATGATCTATTGAATTTCAATGTGCCTTTTTCGTGCCAAATTTCAACATTGCCATGTTTAAATATAGTGTATATTATAGCCATTATTATTGCACGTTTTTCTTTTAAATGATGGTTAAAATTTAATAGAAAAATAAATGACTTATTCGAGTTAATAATTAATTATTCACTTGCGTGTAATCGATGTCAATTTACAGTGGTTTTTGTTTTTTTAAATGGAGGCTGTATTGAAAATCAGGATGAAAACTATCTTACATATTGTCTAAGTGAAAATTCAGTCTCTTCTTTTCAGCTTTGCTTTCGCTTTTTTTTTTGCTTAGGTCATTTTTACGACAAATGTATTGAACACCAGGGCAAAAATATCCTAGGTACTATTACTATAATACTTAAAGAAAGCATATAAAAATTTGAACGCAGCGGGATTCGAACCCGCGCCTCGTGGAAACCGTCCAAGTTGGAGTCCGTTCGCGGGTTCGAATCCCGCTGCGTTCAAATTTTTATGTTTTTTTTAGTATTTTTCTATCCTTAGTGTGGATTAACACTTTAAAAATCATCAAAGTACTTTTACTATACCAAAATTTATTCGTTTCTGTTTAGTAGATTTTGTGTGATCGACTCACAAATTAAAAGCAAACAAACATATAGACAATTTTTTAAACCTTTCGTATACATACAACTGACTTTTCTATTTATTACATTACTCAAACAAAGTACTACATTAAGTTTCACCACTGTCAATGTAATTTAAAAAAACATCGAAAAGTAGATAACATAGAAAATATATTGATGTCTCGACTATCAAATATCGATAACGTCATTTTGTGACGTCTTCATTTATGCGAAAAATCTAGCATTTTGTTATAGAGGAAACTGTTTAAAAGATATATTGTATGCTTTACAACACAATGGGAATGGCTTAAGCGAATAGCGCGTAACAAAACAGTAATCATTTCGATACCCTCTTATTTCCTTGGGATGTGATGAAAATACGCTGTAGTATATATCGTAAGAGAAAAGTAATTGCCAAACCTTTTTTATCTTTATACATCTACCACGTGTAACTGGGTAGATAGCGAGATAATACGTAGAGTTAAACTCTCCGTTCTTTCCATTGTTATTTCAATTTCAAGATTTTAACGTCGCGCTTTAAGATTGAAGTAAGATTTGTTTAGTTAAACTATAATATGTTTGTCTGTATGTAATGTCGATATTTAAATATGTCTTGTATTGTAATTTACTGTTGTTGTTATATTAAGTATATATACATTGTAAATATTGTTTTTTTATTATAGACAAAAGCTACTCAAACAAGATTTCTTTTTAACAACTTTCACTGTGTAATTTTTATCTAAAATTATCGTTACAATATTTTTAATTCAATTATTATATACGTATTCAATAATACACCCAAGTAATCTGGGCATGAACGGGCAGAAAATGGAGTAATTTTATTACATTATCTAACTACAAAGGGCTTGACTGTAACAGACAGATGCCGAATGCATATTTATGTTTCTTGTATATATGCACGCCTTGCCTGACACTACTGACACTACTGACACTTAATTGTAGTTTTTTAATTGAATAAAGATTATTTTGATTTTGATTTAATTTTGAATAGTTTTCAACCGCTTTTTAAAACATAATGTCTCCGTAAAATAATCTCTGTCATATCTCTACATGTGGTAAAAGACGAGGATAAAAATAATGCAGTATCATAAATTTTGTATGGTGTCGAGTCCATATCCCTCTAAGACAAAACTCTACATAGCTATATTTGACGTGGCGTAACTGTGAGCGAGCTAAAATATTTCCGTTTGTAGGAGTTTTCATTTTTATATAATTATATTATATATTATATTCTATTAGCTTCACACTGTATCCCGCACATGGCAGGGTAGGCAGAGGGAACCGTAGGAGCCCTAGGAACCTTGTGTTAAGACACTCCGTTCCCTACTTTCCGCTTTTCAAGGCATTGCGTGTTGAGTGACGTAACTCAACGCAGCGCTTTGACTTGTTACTAGAGCGAAGAAAAGAAAAATCATTCATTCTCTCCGAGTGGGAATCGAATCCACAAACCGTCACGTTTACGGGCAGAGGCCACTGCGCCACGACGGTCTCATTTTTATATACTTTTCTCTATAAATTTTACAAAATGATGTAAAAATATTTAAAAATTAATCGATTTAATTGCTTCATATACTTTTTGTTCTATTAAAATAAAAACAGTCTAAATAACTGTTGATACTGAAATATAATATGATAATTTAAAATATAAATATCATTGGCGAAGTGTCCACACAACACAATTCCCATTGGGTTACCTTTTGTTAATCTTAATTAATAAATACAAAATAACAATTAATAATTAACTATACTTATTACTATTAGAATTAATCTCACCATAAATCAATTTTATTTCAAACAAAACCATCCACAAAATGTTACTGAGTAAATAAAGTTCGTATATGTATATAATATATGTTATTATCTATAATATAGAATAATAATATACATTAAATATTAAAAAAAAATTGCATTTCAATGTCGTTATTCTAATCCGAGAAAAGAAAGAGAGAATTTTCATACAGGTCGGATTGTTAGCAAAATTTCTCTCCGCGAGATCTCCGCTTTCCACATGTCGAGATATTACATGATAAGGAACTCAACGTCGCGCTTTGTCTTCGTACCAGAGCAAGAAAAATTTAAATTATTTGTTTTCTTCGAGTGGAAATCGAACCTACAACCGTCGTGTTTATTAGTTAGTCTAATTGGGACTGGAATAATGTACTAAATACAGGCTGAATACGTAGTAAATTTTAAATACAATTATTCGGGGCGCACTCTATTGTTATCTATTATTGAACGTTCGTAACCACGAACTGTGGTGGAGTATTTGATAAGGCTAGAAAATATTTACTTTTAATACTAATTGCTATGAGACAGAAAAAGCCTAGTGTTAAGACACTACGCTCTCTTTGTATTTTTAAATGATATCTAATTTACAATTTTATACAAGTATTACTTTTTTTAATATACCAAACTGCAATATTATGTATGTAATTATATACAACGATTTAATTAATATATATATATATATATATATATATATATATATATATATATATATATATATATATATATATATATATATATATATATATATATATATATATATTGCAACTTGCAGCGTTCGCTCGCAGCTTTTCACATATGAATTGCGTATATATGTATCTGTATAAAACTCATCAGAAACTTTTACGCTTCTAATACTAGTTTATTTTTACCTCAAAAGTAAACACGTATGTATCTTTTGATTTATAGTGGCCTCGTAAAGAGTGATTCACGACAGCATACGACTTTTAACGATCGTTTTTAGCACGAATGGAAAAGCATGAAGCTCTTTCGAATTCAGAGGCAGCTTCATTAAATGTGAACCGGACGAATGCCAAGTTTTGCGTGTTCGATACGAAGTACTAAAAACTCACAGTTATATATAGGAGAGGTGAATGAACGTAGCACTGACCTCCTTTCTGTGTGATGTTGAAGGTTCGCAGTCTGTAGGAGTCCTCGTCTGGTTCTTCTTCAGGTTGGGGAGGTCTTGGGACGTCGAGGAAAGCGTTGGAGCGACGTGGTTGAGCGTGTTGGCCTGCTGGTGGTCTTCGACGGGCTGACGCCTGTCTCCTGACTTGAGGAGGGGTTTCGGCTTCTGCTAGCCTTGGCTCAGAACTATAACGAGCTCTGGTTTCCCTGTCCAACTGTTGCTGCTGCCGCCTGTGCCTAACTGATCTTCCACCAGTAATTCTAGCACTCTGAGACCTCGTAGCTGGTCTTCTACGAGGAGCAGGAGTCGTTTCTATAGGGGCAGCGAGCGCCTCCATACTCGCGGATGCCGGTGCACATATCGATTGGGAACGTTTCGTACGTCCGTCCGTAGCCATGGTCGCGACGATACTGAAGCGGGCTGGGGGACGCTCGCGGTACTTGTTGCTTGGATTATATGATTAGAGCACTTTTAAATGTCACTATTTTGTAAGCTTTTCAGTTATTGGTATAAGCAACTTTTCAATTTCTATTTTAGATTTTATTTTAAAAAATGATAAGTAATAATATGTTATTATATTATATAAAAAAAAAACAAATATAAGAAGTATTGTTAAATGTTTTTTTTTTTTTATTTTTATATTTTTTTGAAAGTTTGATTATTCTAAACTCAATGCAATCTAATTTTTTAATTAATTCTTCTCTGCTTATATTGTATTCCGTCATATTTGCTACGTAACTATTTTTCCACGACTGTCTTTACTCTGCAATGCAATACGTGCAATTTTCAATACTTGCAATTTATATAACTTTTTTTTACACATGCTTTCCATATAGCAGACTAGCGACCCGCCCTCGGCTTCACCCGCTTGAACTACACTTTTATTTATGTATTACTAAAGTGAACTGCGTTAGTTTATTATAAGTTGTAGCTTATATGCTAATCTGATATATAAGCTATATTATTTCAAAGCTTCTTCCATACCTGTTCAGTCCTTTTACATGAAATATTAATGGGATATCTGTGGATTAGTTACCCACTCGGATTATATTCATTGCTACGTACTAAAAAAACAAAACGCGGCGTTAAGCTCAGCATGTAATTGATGGGACATAGTGTAAACTTAAAACAATTTGGGGAAGCAATTTTCTTATACAGTACTAGCAAATTAAAAAAATGTAGAAAAAAAAATAATAGCTTCACGCTGTATCCCGCACATGGCAGGGTAGGCAGAGGGAAACGTAGGAAACGTAGGAACCTAGTGTTACGACATTTTATTCCCCACTTTCCGCCTCTCTTGGCATTGCGTGAAGAGTGGCGGAACTCAATGCCGCACTTTGCCTTGTAACCAGAGCGATGAAAATGAAAATAATCCATTCTCCCCGAGTGGGAATCGAACCCACAAATCGTCGTGTTTACAGGCAGTCACTGTGCCTCTGTGCCACGACGGTCCTCAGAAAAATTATAATAATAAAAAATATGAAATAATAATTTAATAAAAATTTTAAACCCAATTTCAATTAATTGTTAGAATTGGTAAAATAAAAAAAAACAGTAACTTAGCAATTTTCGTAGCATGTACCTATTTAGTTTCCAAACGCTAACTTCTTAACAAATGGAAGAAAGTTCGCAGTAATTAATAACTGTTCTACTATGGGCGGTGTCAGTAAGCTGTCGACAAGTTACTCCGATCTATTTACTTGAGCTTTATATGAAAATCTTACTGTGAATTATTTATATTGTTATTATTATTGGTTATTGTTTGCGATTATATATATATATATATATATATATATATATATATATATATATATATATATATATATATATATATATATATATATATATATATATATATATATATATATATATATATATATATATATATATATATATATAATTAGGCGTCACTGTAAATATTACGGGATCTATTCCCACTGGGGAAGTGTAAATTATTTTTGTTTTTTATTTTTTTTTCTCTCTCTGGTATCAAGACAAATCGCAAATAATATTCGATGTAACTTGACGTATTCGTAAGTACTTGTAATGGTATGATTGTATGAAGTATATTTAGATTTTGTAGTGGTATCGTTGTGATTCAGTTATTGTATATGTAATGAAAGACGAAGGTATCTGGTTCAAATCTCAATCAATAGTTTATATGAAATCAATAGTTTATATAAAGGTAGTTCACAAATTGTCTTAAGTAGACATCACTAGATTATACTTATCTAGTAACTCATCACTAGACTATCTATCGTAATTGTTTTATATTTACAGCTGTCAGTTTTCTATTAAAAACTAGCAATAAAATCAGGCGCTTCTCTTATATCTTTATGGTACTCACCCTCTAAAGCTTCCGTACCAATTTCATGATTATATGCAAACGGAAGGTACAATTTATACAGATTAACAATTTTAAATTTGCGGTTGTGTGCACTGATTTTATATGAAATTAACTACATATGTAATAGTTTTATAATAGTTCTGTAATATACCTATTTAATTTCCAATTTTATATATTTTTTAATTTATATTATAAGTTCTAACATCTTGCCAAATTTCATAACTTTAGCTCACGGGAATTATCTCATAAGTTTAGGTCATTTAACGGTGACAAAATGCGGCAAAATTGAGGTGTTTTTCTGTTGTCCAAAGGACTATCGACCCGGATATTTGATATTAGCTTGACACCACCACACAATCTTGAAAAAAATGGTGTTGACAGATTTCAGGTACAGGCTCCGTTCTTTTGTTTCAGGTACGGAACTTTAAGAATATATTCGTTTTTAATTTTCCAGAGAAACAGATCATATTTAATTACCCGTAATTGGATGTGGTTTTAAATTATTGCGTTTTAAAACTCATGTGCATACTAATTTAACGACATTTTGTATGTAATTAGATTAATGAGTACGCGCAAGCCGTCGTCTAATGTCTATTATACTAAAGGGCTCGATTTGAATTATTTTCATTTTCTTCGCTCTGGCAACAAAATAAAAAACGGCATTGAGTTCCGCCACTCAACACGCAATCTCTAAAGGAAGAAAGGCGGAAACGGAGTGTTTTAACACTATGTGAGGGATACAGCGTGAAGCTAAAAAAAAATATTTTATATGTTAAAAAAGTATTCCACATTCACTCTGATCTCCGTTTTCCACTCGAAATTTAGATGTCAGTCATATGTATATGTATACATATGACTGATCGTATGTATATGTATCGTGATTATATATGTATATATCTTTATTATATAGATTATGCATAGACGAGATATTACATAATTTTAAATTTCGTCTAGATATTACATAATTTTAAATTTCGTGTGGTTGGTTGTAGCTGGGACTTAGTCCAATTGTATATTCAAACTATCCAAGAACCTCTTGAAATATATTTTCAATATTTTACAATATCTCATTTAAGTCACCGTCGTGAGTTGAGTTGAGTTGAGTATGGATATCAACATGGTATATATATATAGCGGCGTAACGACAATTTATAAATAAATAAATTATTATTTTATGAATGTGAAATTATAATTATTTGCTAAAATGATTATTAATATAACTGAATAAGTTAATATAATTGCAATTATTATTATGATTAATATTTGTTAAAAGATTTATAGACAAGCAGTTGATTAAAGCCAGATTTTGTAGAAACCCATAGTGGGGGTGCTATTATAAATAAGAGTGAATATTGTTAAACGTTGTTCTGACTCTAGCAATCGTAAACAGTAGACGTCTTTATTTTAATAAATGAAATTTGGTACGAAATATTTGCGAGATTTTCTTGTCATTGACAATTGTGACACTAAGAAAATGACGTCAGCTATGCTGACGTCATTATTTTTAAAAACAACTCTGAAACAGGATTTCCTTCATATATATAATGAACAATACATGAAATTGGATAGTAACGAAATAAATCTTTTTTTTATAAAACCTATTATAGTCTCGAATTTGAACAAGGACACTTTTTTGCTTAAAGCTATAAAAAGCTATAACCTGAAATACTTGAAATATCTCCTAATATTATAAAATTAGTAAACATGCGAAAAGTTTTAAAAAGGAAAATTTGTAGCTATTCGTTAGCCATAGCTATTGCCAATTCGTTCTTAGAAACTAATTAACAACAAATGAAATGATGATTTATGCTTGGCAGTAGCTCAAAATTAATTTTTGTTTCTTATGGCCAAGTCGATTTTGTTTGAGACCATTAACTTCGTTATGCAATATTCATATTACATAAATAGACTTGTTTTTAAGTAGCACGCTTTGAGGTATATACAAAAATATTCAATCTATATATAATGATGCAGAGGTTGGCTGTAAACGCGACGGCTTGTGGGTTCGATTCCCATTCCGGGAGAATGAATTATTTTCATTTTCATCGCTCTGGTAACAAGGCAAAAGCGCTGCGTTGGATTCCGTCAATCAAGACGGAATCCCTCGAAAAGCCTCGGAGTGTGTTAACGCTAGGTGCCTTCAGCGTATGGTTCCCTCAGCCTACCCTGCTATGAATACAATAGAATAAATTATATGAAATAGATTGTTGGAGTACGGAACCCCAACAATCGCGTTTACAGTCATGTATTGTGCCACTGAGCCATTGAGACCCCAATCTGATTTTTTTTATTTAACAACTTTTTCTGAAAGTTTCTATAAAAAGGTTGGCACTCTTCTATTTTAATATCATCTAATGTAATTTCATTGACGTAAATAATTTCCATCTGATCATAATTTTATGTTAACAATGTAGTTTTTGTTTGTAATTGCACTTAGCAGGGTAGACAGAAGAAACTTAGTTTTAACACATTTTCCACCATGGATCAGGGCATTATTAGGGCATTGCCTGTTTGTGGTAGAACTCAATGCAACAAAGCGCCCATAGCAACAAAAGGAAAGCATTCGTTCCCTCAAGTGGGATTCGAACTCAAAACACCTTTAACATGGCCTCCTAATGATAATTCTTATTTATTTATATTGTTATAATGGATCAAATTACTGAATGAAGCATCTACAATATTATTCCGTTTGTGTAATTTATATTACAAAGATTAATTTATATAGTCATTAAGGAAAACACGTGCTATTTACTCAATGATTTTATACTATACATATCTTCACGCTTTATTCCTAGCGGAGTAGTCAGAGAGACGGGAGAGCTTTATATTACAAAGAAATATTATTCATTTTGCTTACGTTATAACAGGGTGGACAGAGAGAACTTACTGTTAAGACGCACAGTTCTCCACTTTCGACCCAATTTTGAGACACTGCGAGTTGAGTAGCGGAACTCAACGCCACGCTTTTTTTACTTACTAGAGCGACAAGATGAAATAATTCATTTTCCTCAAGTAAGAATCGAACTCACATCCGTCACTCTTATAGTCAGTCGCTGTGCCGCTGCGACGCGACGGCCTCGGCTTACTAATTTGAAATTCACTTGAAATATTTTAAGCATAGCAGTATCGGAAAGTTTTGACAGACGTATAGAAGTTTCAACATGAACGAGTAGCTTAATTGGCTATAGCGTTTTTCGAAAGTGTATATCGAGAGGTTAATATTGTCATACAAATTGTTTTTTTTTATATATTTTCTTTGTATCTTCACGCTGTATCCCGCATATAGCAGAGTAGGCAGAGGGAACCCATTGTTAGGATACAAACAAAGGCTACAAGCTAGGTACTTCCCGTGGGTCTAGTACTATAGAAAATTGGCAAGAGGAATTTGTAGTACAATCAAAGGAAAAAATCCGAAATCAGAAATTACAAATTTATACTGTAGTTAATTTCATACAAAATGTTATACACATTTTGTATGAAATTAACTACAGTATAAATTTGTATTTGCGACCGCAAAATTAAGTTTGTCGACTTTTATTAGTTGTACTTTGTTGAAATTTGGCGAAAACTGTAAACTTACACTATATGTAAAGTAAAAAAAATCTAAATTGATGGATTATATTTAAGAAACTATTAAACACTTATATTTGTAGTTTCAGCATTTCATACAAAATGAGTGGATACGATCGCAAATTTAAGTAAATTTTTATAAGTAGTATATTTTTCAGCGAGATACCTAAAGATCATGAAAGTGGTACAGAACCCTCGTCGCATGAGAACTGCTCGTACTTGACTGATATTTCTATTTGCACTTATTAATACATCTCATTACATTACACTTATTTAAGGCTATTTAAGCTAGAGTAATTTAAGTCGAACTAGTTGTAATGTCGGCAGAGGAAACCTACTCGTAAGACACTCCAATCCCCGCTTTCCGCATATATATATATATATATATATATATATATATATATATATATATATATATATATATATATATATATATATATATATATATATATATATATATATATATATATATATATATATATATATATATATATATATATATATATATATATATATATATATATATATATGTATATTATTATATACTAAAATATAGCCTGGAAAATACCTTTATTAATGAGTTGATACGAGTATAAAATAAACATCGACATGATATATTGACACCAAAAACTTTCATGAATTATATGAGAATGAGCTTTGGTGCATGTTTGCACCAAAGCTCATTCTCATATAATGCAAGAAGCATAAATGAAAGCCTCAAACATTCAAATGCATATGCGTGATTTTTTTTAACTTCACCCTGTATCTCGCATATGGAAGTATAGTAATAGGGAATCTAGTGTCAAGACTATAGTCTCCGCTTGCCATAAAATTTTTAGGACTTTACGTCGTACGTGGCGGAAATCAACGCCAGGGTCTATCTTGATACCAGAGCGAAAATATATAAATAGTTCAATACTCATTAGTGAGAATGGAACCTACAAACACAGTCCTGCATCACTGTAATATGGAGTATTTTTCAAATAATCTTGAAGATCATATAGACGGAAGTATTTCATAAAGCTTTAAATATGTTAGTCAAACTGAATTTTTAATTACATCATATTCAAAATTGGACTAAAAGGAACTCTATTTTAGTAGATTAGAGTCCATTTTTCTCTACACAATGACTCATAAAATTCAAAAGTAGGCTTATAAGTTTTATTTTACTGCCAATAATGAAGTGCAGTTTTTCATTTGTTCCAAATTTTTACTTTTGAATCACTGGAAAATGGTAATTTCATTCATATTAAGTAACTTTATCGTAATTCGAAATTCACATCAATTTCATAATTTTTCAGTCGTGTTTTATTTCGTATATATACATAGAGAATCTGAAAATAGAGTTGTCAAGACACTCCGCTCTCCGCTTTTGAGTGGCGGAACTTAACGCCGAACAAATTGCTAAAGCGCTGATTATAAAATAATTAAATAAACTCAACTCTCCATCTAATTCTCCACAATATCTGTTGATTAGTGATCGACAAATGCCTTAAAAAATTACATAAATAAAACCCGGACAAATGTAAATAGCAATTATATTATGTTATCAATTACATAACAATTAAGATATATAAACACGCTTCTTGAGGAAAACTAATATATACACGTACATACATATGTCAGTGTCGGAGCACACGCTAATAACGACTTAAGTGCCAACCGGAAAAACCAGCGATCATCAGCTCGTGATATAGAATTATAAATACTTAGACAAGGTCTTTTTTTCTCTATGTTGTCTTCAAATTTACATACAGACATAATTGAAAAATATATCGATAAATCAAGATGTATTTTTTTAAATTTCACATTGTATCCCGTAGACTCCGTTTTCCGGGTTCCACTCAAATTTGAGATATTGTCTATTGTGAAAGTTGATTAAATTGAGTGATTAATATAAAAAAATGAAACCAATAATTACTATCAAAACAGAATACATATATATATATATATATATATATATATATATATATATATATATATATATATATATATATATATATATATATATATATATATATATATATATATATATATATATATATATATATATATATATATGTACCAAATAACTGACTCATTTAAGTTAATGTAAGTTTATTAAATTGTAAACAAATATTTACTTTAATCTGAACATTCTATTTATTCTATGCCTTTTAGATGCGCAAGCGCAGTTTTAATATAATTGTTGAAGACAAACCTCAGTCTGTCGCAGTCTGTGCTAGGCGATGGACGTGGCAATGGCAAACATTTATATTTATACAATCATTGCGGCAATATGCGTAGCAAATGTCAACAGCTATACAGTACCCCCTGCGAAGCTTGAAGCCATTTATCCAAAGGGTTTAAGAGTTACAGTGCGAGGTAAGATGATCATTCTAATTTTTATTAATTTGCGCTCTTATAAGGACATTTCGATTTTCTTGGTATTTTTAAATCAAAGTACCAAGTTTAATACAATTAATTTATATATGTATGTAAGAATAAGTAAACAATTTATATTAATATAAATTGTATTAATTATATAATATATTAATATTAATTAATATTGTCATACAATTTTATAGATCACAGTCCATTACTAAGGTAAAGTTTAAAATATATAAAAGGTTAGTAGTGCCTTTAAATGTTATTTGTGATTGACCAAAAGACCTTCGGAGTTTTTATTATTATTATATTTAAACTACCTACAATATATTTACTTTTTTATACATCTCTGCCTCAAAAACACAAAAAGTATTTGTTCAAACAAGTTTAAGTTGACAGTGTTTCCTAATAAAATGTTCTAAGCTTTATATTACTAAATTGTAAATAATTGTACAGTTGTAATTTATTCATACAAAACTTAGAAACTACTGATACGAATAAGAAACTACTGATACGAATAAGAAAATCTTGAGTTTGAATCATTGTCTATATATCTAAAAAAGCTATATATATAGGTTACATTACGTTACTTATTTTCATTAGATAATGCAGGCAAAGCCACGGGTTGAAGCTAGTTGAAAAATACATTGATACCACTAATTGTAATAATAATTATAATACGATGACATTTATAATTAGTCTATCACTTTATTATTTAATTGTTTTTTTTTGTATTAACATATTTTTGTTCGCTTAACAAATTAATTTAATAATGCCTAAAAAAGGAAACGCCTAACTTCCAAGACATATATATGATTATTTGAGACCCATTTTAGAAATTAGTAGCCCGTTTATTGCACAGAACTTGAACGTATTCAATAGACATAATTTTTCTTATTTAAACAGCTTAGAGCTTATTTATTATTTATTTATTTAAATTCACGCTGTATCCCCCACATGGCAGGTTAGGCAGAGGGAACCGTAGGAACTTAGTGTTAAGACACTCCGATCCCCGCTTTCTGCCATTCGATTCATTACGTGTTGAGGGCGGAACTCAACGCCGCGCTTTTTGCCTTGTTATCAGAGCGAAGAAAATAAAACTAATTCATTCACCTCGAGTGGGAATCGAACCCAGAAACCATCGCGCTTACAGGCAGATGCTATGCCTTTGCACCACGACGGTCCTTGACGATCATTGTATATTAGTTTAGGTGAAAATTCCATTGTTAGTAAATTTTTATTTAATCTCATATCTATCATAATCAGCTATAGAAATATGGAAACTGATCATTTTTTTATATAATATAATCTTGAATGAGCTTTATTTATTTATAAAATATTTATTAAGTAATTTGAAATGAGCTTCGGTTAGAAAAATTATATTTTGCAAGTATCAATTTTAACAAATAATTTTATGTCTTTGTAAATGCTCCTTGAGTTTGTTTGTTCATGACATTCAGACGTTTCGGACGATCTCATGTTGCTTGTGAAAAGGGTCCTAACAGTTTATCATTTGCTCGAATTGTTGTTTTAATATTAATTTTTGTGGTCCTATAAAGTTTGTGGGTTCGATTCTCACTTGAGGAGAATTAAATATTTTCGTTTTCTTCGCTCTGGCAAGAAGGCAAAGCGCGGCGTTGAGCTCCGCCACTCAACACGCAATACCTCGGAAGGCGGAAAGCGGGGCACGGAGTGTCTTAACACTAGGCTTCTTGAGCCATACAGTAAATTTAAATAAATAAGTAACTTCATTCTTATTTTATTTTACATAAATTTAGTTTTAAGAACGTATAATTGAAAATTATAAAAAAATTACGTAGACCTCTATGAAGTTGCATACCGCCTATATTATCGGTATATTTATTTTTGAGTATTTTTTTTAATAGTATATATATATATATATATATATATATATATATATATATATATATATATATATATATATATATATATATATATATATGTATATATATATATATATATATGTATATATATATATATATATATATATATATATATATATATATATATATATATATATATATATTCTACTGACATCAAATGAAAACCTTTAAATTCATACAATTGAATGGGATTCGAACCGCCAATAATTAAATATCAAGATTTACCTATGGACTCTACGTATAGGTAAATTTACCCGATAAACCCCAGACAATTGCGTATATAAAACTGTTATTACTAACAGAATATAAAGAATTTGGCACATTTTTCCTCATTCAAAGAAGTTCAAAGAATCCACATTAGTATGCTAATCCATATGTAATGTTTTTGTAATACTTATAAACTTGTTATAATATATTATATTATATTTGATTTTTTTTTTCCTTATTTTAACATTCTGTTTGATATAAAAATATTATTAAGAGATAAAATATTTGTTATATCTCATCTAAAACAGTTGAGAAACGTCCTTTCACTTTTTAGTTAAGTAAGTAGTCTTTACTATGCTTAGAGTCAAATTAACCATGAATTTCAGTACAACCAAGTATTCATACAGTACAAGAATATTCACATTATGCAAAAAATTAAAAAAAAGCTATTAAATTTGTCATTTTAATTTTAAAAAAATATCTGTTATATTTATCTTTTTATCGTCGATATAAATGTAAAGTAAACCAATAGCTTAAAGTAATTTAATTTAACATACATTTTTTGTCATATAGCACCCTGCTGCAGGCAGAACCTAGTATTAAGACGCTCCGATTTTGAATCTCTCTCTCTCTCTCTCTCTCTCTCTCTCTCTCTCTCTCTCTTTCTTTTAATAAAAAGAAAGAAATGCATAGTGCATAATTAGAGCAATGTATAATTAGATCATAGGAAAATGACCATCAAAACAATGTTATCTGTCTACTTTAAAGAAGGAAATATAATAACAATATTATTCGCACAGATATTATGCTTGTGTTTTTTTATTTGTGTATAAGTACATGCTCTAACTTCATATTTTCTATTGTGCATAGTAATTTTTTTCTGAAATTGTTAAAATTTTTACAAATACCCTACGCATTGTAGTGATATTTGCACTAATAGTTACAGTGAGTTCCACCGAAGTGCAAATCACAAGCGTTTATTCTTTGCAAAATGTGAGAAAAAACCTAATTATTACTAAAAAAAGTTGTCTTTAAAAAGCTATGGGCTGTTATGTTGACCGGTAATTTTACGGTTTTTTTTTTGATAAAATTAGAAAGAAAAAATATATTTTTTAAGAAAACCGATAGAAATTTCTACCCATTTACAAATGGGAACGAATTTAAAATAAACATTGATACAATTAAGAGAACATAATGAAAATAAGCAAAACAACAAAATATCTCAACAAAATAAATGTGAAGTGTATAATAGAATAGAATAGTAGAATATTTCAAGAACGTCTACAAATCTCTAGATAATAGGCGGATTATTCTAGATCAATATACATTATTATACTTGGATCTAAATCTATCGACGTGTAAAATGGATTACAACATATTTGAAAACGGCTTTGTGAAATTACATAAGTACTTAATTTATTTCAACGTTCCCTTAGTACGGTCAAACTGCATATGGATTTACATTTGATAATACTGTACTAACTTTTGCTTTTACGTAGATGTATAGAATTTTGTATACACCATGGAATGTCCCGAATTGCGTCAAAAGGCTAATAAAAGAGTACAAGTAGTACAAGATTCTCTCTGGCCAAAAAAGAAAAAGTTCAAATATAAAAAAAAATCAAATATTATGTTGCTAAGCAAAACTTTTTTCAACGAAGCTGAGGGCTGCGATTTAAATGATTAATAAACATAGGTTGTTCACATCAGTTTTTGTACCGCCGTGTTATGACGGACGCGTACAATGAACTAGAAATGAAGCGCTACCCAAGCACATTCGCGTTTCTGAAACAGGTTGTCATATAAAAACTTGTTAAATTAAAAGCTCTAAAACTTTGCCATTGGGAATATTAAATATGTTTTTTCAATTCAGTTTTTTTTTTTTATTTTATGTCATATAAATATGTTAGAGCAACATATATGTGTACAACTGTGTAATTTTAATCATAAATTTATATATGTATAAATGTATATATATGTATAATGTATATATATGTATAATGTATATATATATATATATATATATATATATATATATATATATATATATATATATATATATATATATATATATATATACACATATATATATATATAATACACAGTACCTCTCCTCTTAATGTTTCGTAGTTGGATTCAGTATAATTTTACTTCTTTTTTTCCAAGCTAGGGGATGATTTATTCCTTTTTTTTCACTCTAGTAAAAAAAACACAACCGCTCGGCGTTGAGTTCCGCCACTCAATACGAAATGTCTTTTAAAATGGGCAAAATGTGGTGAGCGGGAAGTCTTTATGCTAGAAGCTATCAAAAATAGCGCCAAATTGCCATTTATTCCAAAGACTAAAGTGAAAGAAGACATTTAAAATATTTTTTTTATATTTAATTAGAAATATTATATATATACCAATAATATCGTGAAGGTCGAGCTGTCCTCTGAGTCGACTTTCGGGCTTCACATAATTCCTTTTAACGACGGGTGTTGAAATGTTTGTATTCCATATATGTACTTTACCCCAAACATTGCCCCAAACTGGATCATGAATATATTATATAGTCAGGTATTAAAGTTCCTTTTTATTTACATAGTATATAATATAAATATTGAAACTATAATAGAATTATATATGCAACTTTTTTTGCTATGGAATAAGTACAAAGGAACTATTTAAACACTGTCAATTCATACGTACGAGTATATTAAAAATTTGTTTATTGTTATATGATGTGATTTGATAGGTCAGATTTATTTTTGCTGAGAAAATCTATACTTTGTTCACCATTAGAATTGTTATCATTATATTTCTAATATATAAAAAACATTCACAGATGATGGCTTCTCTCTATTTGCTTTCCATGGGAACTTGAACCAGGAGATGGAAGGTCTAGAAGCTGGTCAGTGGGCAAGGGATATTACCAAGCCCAAAAATGGAGTCTGGGTCTTTAGGGATAGAAACGCTGAGTTGAAGTTGGGTGACAAAATATACTTCTGGACATATGTTATAAAGAATGGCTTGGGATATCGACAAGATAATGGTGAATGGACTGTCACAGGTAGGTTATTGAGAAATTTTATTATTTTAACATATGTTTTGTGCATATTGATTATTTCTTGCTAAAACCTTTGAAAACAATTAGATTAATAATACAAGCTAATATATGAAATATATAAACTTTCAGAGTTTGTGGATGAGGATGGCAAACCCGTAAATGGCGATTTCTTGCCAATTGACACACCTAGTCCAGATCCCGCCCCAGGACCCAACCCCAATCCTGTCACACCGCCCAACCGACCTGTATGCATAAATTCTCAAACCGTTGTACAAGGTGTCCGTGGCGTCTGTCAAGGCACCCTTATTTTCAGCGAAGATTTTAACAAGCCAAACCTAAAAAGTCTTACCAATTGGGACCCGGAGAACATGTTCCCGCAAGAACCAGTGAGTTATTTGAACCTTTTTGATAATTGAATACAGTGATTTACTATATTCTGCCATTTGAAAAAAAAAATCCAACATATATTTCACACTCACGAAAGAAAAAAACTATTCAAATCAAAATTTGGAAAAAATCATATTAATTTGTGCAACCTTTGTATAAATATTAGACGTGCAATGTCCATATATCAAGTCAACAGCCGCATCTTATCGAACCCACGAACAGTTAATAAATGCATTTTTATATCTACCAATGCAAATTTATATCTACAATAAATAATGAGGGCGTCATGGTACAGATCCTGGCTGTAAATATGGTGCCTGTAGGTCGGAAATCCATTTGGTGAAATGAAATATTTTTATTTCCCCGGTCTGGAGACATTTAATGGCGGTTCGGAGTTCCCTAAATTCAGGTGAAATTTGGAACTGAGTGTCTTGACACAAGGTTCTCTTTGTCAATCCCGCTATATGCGGAACAAACCGTCACGTAGTACTAGGTTATCTGTATTACGATTTTATTATTGTTATTTATTATGAGAATATAAATCAATTAACTATAAATATTTACATAAACATATAAATAATGATGTGTTTATGTAGAAATGAACTTAAAGGTACCCTGATTTTAATTGACAACACGTTTCGTCTGGCTTTCGAACTTTTCGACGACATATGTACACATTATATGATAAATAACTATAAACTATATACTTTTAATCTTAAGTTATTAATTTAAAATATATTTTATATACATAAATATTACATATATTGATTTACATATGATGAAAATATTCTTGAATTGACATGTTATTAATTTAAAGTCACATGTTATAAACTTAGAGTTATATGTTGTTAATCCTGTCTGGCAGGATTATAATAAGTGGTATCTCCCATTTTCAACCCATGGTTTTAAATATAAGTAATGCACAAAATAGGGATCGAACTCACAACTATTGCTAGCACCGCTAAGAACACATATAAATAATAATTGGTAATTTCAGGATTATCCATTCAACGCGTACATATCAGATGGAATCGTCAGCGTTGACAATGAAGCATTAAAAATTACACCAGCTCTCACTGAATCGCGGTTCCAGGAAGGATTTCTTTACGCCGGCTCGTGGGACCTGACAAATACGTACGACTATTCACATTCTACTACTAGTTAGATAGAAATAAAAGCTCCTACAGTGGAAACTTTAATGTGTATTCCCATACGTTAATAGGCTCTGAGCTTCTCTTCCTGCGACGTAAAGGACATCAGACTGCTGAATCCATGGCTTCTTTCCATATTCTTTCCTTCTTCTTCCACAAATTATGTAGAATTAAAATCACAAAGCAACCTTTTAAATAACCTTCCAGCTAAGTCCAAAGGGGTTATACGTTTCCTTCCCGCATGACGTTATTGCTACAATAACTATTTACTGAATTATTTTAGAAGATTTTTTAGCTAATATATATTTCTTCTTCGATTCATAATCTATTTACATTTTAATTAATTTTATATAATATTTGTCTTTAGTTTGAAGTATAGACAAGTACTATGGTGTTGAGTTTTAACTATCTATTAAATTATCAGATACGCAATAAAAAAAATTAGCAATTATATGTTTATTAGCAGTCAATCAACTATTTATAACATATGGGCATACATTTATTTCAGATGTACGGGACAATTAGGTACTAAGGAATGCTTGCAAATGGCATCAGGGGCGCAAATTCTTCCACCGATAATAACTGGAAAAGTCACAACCCGTAATCATTTTAACTTTAAATTTGGCAAAATAGAAGTGCGCGCTAAGTTACCTGGTGGCAGCTGGTTGATACCAGGTAAGTTGGTTAAGTCTTTAATATTATATATATAATATGTATATTTTGTAGACTGAACACCAACTAATATTTTAAACACAGTAAATTTTAGTTCACTATTTGAGTTTAATTCATTGATTTTTAAATAACACGCTTTTTATTCGGGCAATTTTAAGATTCTGGTACAATTTTTTTGAATGCAGTTTTTAATATACGAGTATAATAATAACCTATTACACGAAAAATAATTCAGGCAACTACACTACAGACTAGACTACGATATGATTTAACATAAAACAAATCTATGAAGTATTTTACAAAGAATCTACGACATAATTTTTTTTTTGATATTAGTTTTCGTAACATTTAAAAAATATATATTAAAAAATATAAATTATATATCTTTTTCAGAAATCAACCTAGAGCCTCGTGACAATGCCTATGGCAATCAGCGTTACGAATCGGGTCTCATTAGGATAGCCTATGCAAAAGGCAACCCAGCATTTGCCAAGAAATTATACAGTGGACCAGTCTTGTCTGACACGGAGCCATACAGATCGTTCCTGTTAAAGGAGAAAGTTGGCCTCGACAGTTGGAACAAAGATTACCATAATTACACTTTAATTTGGAGACCCGGTAATTACATGTTTCGTCTTTATATTGAATAATGTATTCGGAAGTCATTTGGGGAATTTAAAAAAGAAATTTATTCGTTCATCTTCCACGTATACGAATGTTTATATATCAAATACAGATAATGCCGTATACATTAATGTAAGGCTTCTAGGCGGGAAGAAGCGTAAAGGTGCTATCGATTAAATCTAGAATATTACTATTGGGTTAGCTTAATATATTGTCTCGAAAATATATATTTTATTTTTAAACAATATAAATATTAAAATAATATAATACTCTGGCTCTAAAAGCAAATTCACTGAGAAGTGTCAGTGAGGATTTGAAGTTGCTTCATATATAAGTATAACTTTATTTCACTACATTGTGTTTCCGTGTTTTCTTCAGATGGTATCCAAATGTTTGTTGACGGAGAACACTATGGTGATGTAAATCCTGGTGAAGGTTTTTACTCTACCGGCAGAGACCACGCTGTGCCGCATGCTGCTCTTTGGCTGAGGGGATCTATTATGGCACCATTGGATCAATTTGTAAGTTTTATTTAGACTGATTTGACACACATATTTATTTAACTAACCAGTTCAATATTGGATGACAAATTTAGTCTGTCTACTTTCGAATCTACTTGATAATATCTAATAAAGCATTGATCGTTTTTTCACAGTTCTACATATCTCTTGGAGTACGTGTCGGTGGTATTCACGACTTTGCAGACAGTAGTGAGAAGCCCTGGAAGAACAGGAACAGTAAGGCCACATTAAAATTCTGGGAGCACAAGGACACTTGGTACCCAAGTTGGTTCTCCTCAGACATGATTGTAGACTCAGTTAAAGTATACGCTTTGTAATTGAATAAACATTTTGTATTTTTCTAAAGCCTTACTCTTTTATTATATATCCATCCGTCAATTCGCCTTTTAAAGTTCACTCTACTGGACACAGGCCTCCCTTAATATTTGCCAGACGGTCTGGCCCTGCGCTGTTTAAATCCAGCGGGTTTCCCTTATTTTTTATTTTATATGCCTGTTTACCATAGCTTAAATATTTTTTTCACAATGGTAAAGATGATAATGTCGCGTGACTTTTTAATATAACATGTATACAGTTATTCCTATGATTTTTAAAGTGATAATCCACAATAAGGATAGAAAAGTACAATAAGGATATAAACGTTGCAAAATGCACAGTTAAAAATTGCGATGCAGCTTGATTATGAACATATGGCGTAGTGATCAGAGCGCTTGGATGGTTTCCATGAGGTGCGGGTTCAATTCCCGTTATATTCTTAATTTTTATATGTTTTCTTTAAATATTTGTATACATTCAGTTGTCTCTCACTAGTTAAACTTCAACAATCTTGGTATAAGTATCAATGGTACGTTTTAAAATCATTTGCGATTTAATGATACTATGTCGTCAGCTTTGGTCCAAGACTATTTCACAATTACAACTCATGATGGAGACTTTTGAATTAGCTTAATTAAATTAATGACAAATAGCTATAAAAAAAACAAATAAATGTTAACGGTAACACGCTAGAATATGTAAATAAATTTATCTATTTTGTAAAAACAATCAAAGCTTACATAAAAAAAATGAAATGAAGATTGTAAGAAGAATACAGAAAATTTGGAACAAGTTCTGGAGTTTTAAGAATTTTTTAAAAGCAACTACCAACTAAGCTTAAAACAAAAGCCATGATTTCCAACCTATTACCGTGCTTGACATACGTTTACTGCAAAGTCACCACCACCAGTTGGAGAGGAGTATGCTCAAATTACAAAAACTAGAAAAAATTAGACATACTAAAATAAGAGCACAAATAAAGGTTACTGACGCCTACAAGGAATGGAAATTGAAATAGAAATGGACTGGCCACATAGCTAGGCTTGGAAACATAAAATAGGCGTATAAAATAACCATGTCGAGAGGCAAGAGAGGCAAGAGAAGCAAAAGAAGACCTTACACGTTAGGAATAAGGTACAAAATTGCAGGTTCTAATTGTAGACAAACGGTATTAGACAGAGAGAAGTGGTCATCTTTGGAGAAGGCCTTACTTGGTCTGGGGAACTTGCAGGATAGTTCTAATTAGAATTAAGTAAATTATAATAAAAAAAATATGTTATGTAGACATAATCATCGCGTCTATGCTTAGACATTGTGCCGCCGTACCGCAACGATGAAAATATCAGTAGCAATTTCTTATAAGAATTGATGTCCCTCAAGGAAGCGTTTTCTAATTCTGCAATTGTATTTACTGATCCGTCATAGAACTAAAAACTGAACTTGAAGATATTACTGTCTTTCTAGATGGAATAAAGCTTTCTCACTAGTCTTTGTTATTGAATATGGCTTTGTAGAAACCTTATATCGTTTAATCCAAATTTGTACAGCTTTAGGTCAGAGATCCAATTAAAAATTTAATTTCTTTAAATAAAAAAAGTAAAGAATATTGTAAAACATATATGTAATTCCTATTTTTATTTTCCATTACATGTGATCTACATAAATCAGATAAAAAAAATCTCCACAAGAATTGTTTTCGACACTAAGCTCAAAAGAAGCTGAAATCATTGAATTTTTCCAGAAAAATCTTACCAGAAAATCGAATTATCATGTGGGTGAGTGAGCTAACGATGAATTGAAACAGCTTATAATACGGACACTCTCTGGTCATTATTCATTACTAGCAAGTTCAAAGCTCAAGATGTCTAAAAAACTAAAGATTTTTTGGACATTTTGCGACATTTTTTCAATATCCTGGAACTCAGAGTACATGGATCGAAAGAGTTACGTAACTCTTTCGATGAAAACGGAATGAGAAATGCAGTTTAGGAATTCAACAACTAGCCAAAGGTAAATAAGAAATAATAAAACATAACAACGTTTACTTTTTGATGATTTTTAAAGTGTTAATATCCACACTAAGGATAGAAAAGCGCTTACTTTGTTCACAAACATATAGTGTAAATTTTCATGAACAGTGATTTTATGAATCACATATTATGATTATCAAATGTACAGAAACAGATGTTGGTTTAAAACATGAACATACAAAAATATATATTTATACTGTTTGTTCGTGGTACTAAAAATATATTTTAAAAAACTTATTAATAAACGTATATGTATATGTAGATGGCTACTTGAAAAAAATAGGCAGTTTATAATATTAAAACAATAAGGTGTCGTTTACGCTAAACGGCGCATGGTCATCGCCCATATCTGGTAAAATTAAAAATTATTTTTAATTCCTCAGCCCGATGAGATAGAACATGTTTATGGGTATTGCCGGTCACTATGCAAATTTAAAAAAAAAATGGCATGAAACCGGTATACCTCAACCTAACTAAAAACTGTTATGACTCTTAAATCATATCATACCAATGTCAAATAACTAACTACACACAAAACGTAACGACAACTTAAGATTTACATATAAAAACTAATTTTAACGCAAACTATTCAAGCGTTTTCAGATTCGTTGCATCTCTTTCTTACTAACATATTTTGAACTGTACGAAGAGAGATAAAGCGAATATGAGACTTAAGATGATAAAATTGATGCTAATAGTTTTTAGTTATTGTTTTTAGTTTGTTGTTCACCATATCGATTTATGAAAACCGTTTTTGATATCGATATGAAAACTTCATATCGGATAACCGCTATGGATAAAAAACGAAAACTGGTCGGATATCTAAAAAAATCAATGGAAGTGAAGTCATAGTCGTAAGTTTTAGACCATTCAAAACGAAATCGTGAGTAATAGTTGACAAAGTTGATATTACAATAGCTATGGAATAAAATATTCTAAACAATATCCCACAAGACCTCAAGATAACAAGAATTTATCAATGTAAAACTAAAAACAATAAAACAATCCAGTGTGTGTGAAACTGTATCTAAAATCAGACGCTAACATGAAGCACTTAATTTTTTTCTTGTGTTTAACTATACTAAATATTAAAAGAGTTTCATTAAATATTTCAGCAAATTTTAATATAAAATTTGAAGCACTAAAGCCACGAGGATTAAAAGTCACGTTGCCAGGTACACATATATTATTTTTCAATTTACCTAGGAATAATAACTTGAAATGTCATCCACTCAATCTGAACCTTATTAAAAGATTATCAAATAATAAAAAGAAGAACTTTTGATGATTATTCATAATAATACTAACTAAAATAATAGTAATTAAAATTATAAATGACTAAGCTAGTTTCGCCAATCATAATGTGAAGAAATGAATGAAGCCTGATCGATGAAGCCATGGCACTGGCACTTTACTCTATGTAACTCTAGAAAAATGTTTTCTGTAAACTAAAGTGTAGGCTCGTAAGTAACCTATCCATCTCAAATTATAAATATTTAATAATACAGCAACATAATCATTACAGATTAATAAGTAATTTTATGTTGACGTTAACGTTTTATGTTGACGTTAACCTCTAGTGAAAAGTCTTTTAAGAGTTTAACTTAACTTTGGTAAACAGTTGTTTAACTATTTTACCAGCACCATCGTTATTTCAGATAACGGATACATGCTAGTGTCTTTCTCTGGAAGTCTAATTCAGAGCGGAGTCAAAAAAGAATGGCAATTGTACTCTCCGCGTCCGCAGAAAAAAATGTGGATCCTGGAGGACAGAAATAGAGAAATACACTTAGGAGACACTATTAATTATGAAATCAGCATAGTTGACAAGAGCGGCTTACGATTCCCAATAAAAGGGCAGTGGGTTGTAACTAGTGAGTGCAATTTTATCTTTTACTTCAATAATATTATCACATAACGCTGGCGGAAGACAAACGAGAAAAGAAACATGTGTGATTTTTTTTTCTATCTTCACGCTGTATCCTGCATATAGTAACGTACATAGAGGGAACCTAATACAGTCCTCTCTCTTCACCCTTCGACATTAACTACTACTATTGCTTCAAATTACATTCTATATGATCTGTTCTACACATTTTCTCATTTTATGACTAAACTTTACCTAAATTATGGTGCCCTTGACGAAGCCAAGCAAATTTCGTGAAATTATGTAAATTTCGTCAATTAAAATATATACATTAAAATATGATTATTGTTATAGTTTTATGGACCTTTAATTTATACTTGTCATGAAGTAGAGAAATAGTGCTTCTCATTTCTTTCTCTCCATCTGTTTGGGTATCATTTGATCTATCTAATTATCACTTCTAGATTTTACTGAGTATGAAGAAACTCCAGACTGTGTGATATCCAAAACTCAAGTACAATGTGGGAGAAAGCTTTGTAGTGGCTCGTTAATCTTCAGCGAAGATTTTAGTGACTTCATGATTACAAATCTAACACAGTGGCAATTTGAAAAATATTATCCTCAAGACCCGGTAAGTTTAAGAACTCAACTTTAAAGAAATAAGGTTTTAACCAAAATACGAGGAGTGTCCATTGTATTACAAGATATTCGTTTCACATGTTAGATAGAGTGTGGTCGTAAAGTATGTTGTGGTATGTTCTTTGTTTATGGCTTTTAGAGGAGTTAGTTGAGCTTTACTATACTAATGTCACATAGAATAAAGAAGACGTAATGGAGATTAGTCAGATAAATCTCAAGATTAACATTAGACACACATATTGACACACAAACATAAAGTATCATTTTTAGAGAGCAAGCCACCACTTGCAGTGCAAGTAGTGAGTAGTCTTATTATATATAGTCTCTTAGCATGAACTTTTTAAATTAAATTAGATTTCAATAGATTGCGGAGTTAGTGTATAAAGATAGAGATTTTCTTAACATATAATTAAGATATTTTCATCGTAATGGTTACTTGTAGTAATATTACTCTTATTTTTTATAGGACTATCCATTTAACATTTATTTATCAGAAGCAGTAACAACTCTTGATGACGGGAAAGTAAAAATTAAGGCAATGCCGACTGAAACACTCATAACTGATGTATTTATTGACAAATCTTCTAACTTAAACAATATGTAGGTATTATACAAATGCATTATACATATATTATTAGACATACATACAAACATACGTACACCAAAAAATGTGTGTTGTTAAAAGTAATTTTACAAGATTGATGGCTCGCTCATGTTTGTACACTGCGCCCAAGATTTGGGAGACATAGTTAAAATGACTGTGATACCACGCTATATGTAGTATGTAGTATGTATGTCCACACATTACCTTGTTGACTTTTATCATTCTTCTATTATTTCATTCACTTACAAAATATCTTTCCTTCCCCCAGCTTTGTATAATTAGGCTCAAAGCTCTCATTACGAGACACTGACATTTTCTAAAATTTGTCAGTCATCATCTTCATCTGCATCCTCGTTTCATCCATATTTATTCACCTCGTTTTATATTCTTCTGATTTATTCTAATATAGTAATAGCTGTACCGGAGAAATAGCGACGAGCGAGTGTTACAAAACCTTATCCGGCTACTATATAGAACCACCCGTTATATCAGGAAAGATAACAACACGCAAATCTTTTAACTTTAAATATGGCAAAGTTGAAGTAAGAGCAAAACTACCTTGGGGTAGTTGGCTAATTCCAGGTGAAATATTTTATTTTTGAATATTTATATACTGATGTGAAAGCGTCTTATTGCAAGCAGCGGTGGTTGTAGCTTCGATTCTTGCTCGGGGGATGATGAAAAAACTAATAAAAACTTATAATAACTAGACACTGACAGGAATCGACAAATGTGAATTCCTGCATGGAACAAGCTTCATATTACAATGAGTTTAAATGGGGACGGTATATCTTAACACTAGATTATCTCCGCGTATCCCATGTGATGATGTGATGGTAGTTTGAGAACATCATACATTAGTGTACGTATACTAATTGAAGGTTTTAACATAATTGTGCATAAGATATGTACGGTATTGGTCCACTTTCTGGCAATTTAGAATATATGGCTGATAAATTAATAACCTAATCTCAAGTGAGGAGTGAACCCACTGGCCCGCAATGGCAACGACGTCTACTGGCAAAGTTTTGTACTCATATTTGTTGTATTTTAGAAATCAATCTGGAGCCCCGCCACCACGAATATGGAAAGTTGCGTTATGGATCTGGTATCATACGAATCGCCTTATCAAATGGGAACCGAGAACAGTCCGATAGCTTGTATGGAGGACCAACTGTACATGATAAGGAACCTCAAAGATCGAGGTTTCTTGTAAATATAGATGGAGATAATTCTTGGAGTAATGATTTTCACACTTATGCTGTCATTTGGAGACCAGGTACCTCGATTTTCTTCAAAATTAACTTTTGATAAAAAAAGGGCCTATTAGTCTTATATTTCAACTTCAGACACTACCAACATCACCAATTTCCGTAGAATAACTATTTATTCTACGGAAATCGGATATACTATTCCTTTGGCTCATATATTATATTAATTATAAAAAAATATTTAAATACAAACACTAATTTAAACCATTTGTGTACAAGAATTGCGTTCAGTTAGTCACATTCCACCTGCTAAGTTATACATATTACTTATTTTCATTTCTAGGTAGTTTCGAAATGTTAGTTGATGGGGAAACTTACGGTATTTTTAATTCTAGCATATCATATCCGTATAATTTGAAGCCACTCGAGCCACACATTAAAATGCAACAAGCTGCATGGAAGCAGGGAAGCAAAATGCCACCTTTTGATAAAATGGTAATTAATTATTAAAGGAATAACATTTAATAAAATAATTTACTGAACAAAATAAAACTTTCTTAAACTTTCCGTTTATGCCCAGTTCTACATCTCCCTCGGTCTACGTGTTGGCGGCATTCACGACTTCCCGGATTCTGATGACAAGCCGTGGAAAAACATAAGTCCTAAAGCCATGTATGAATTTGCAGAAAATAAGAAAATTTGGTATTCTAGCTGGAATTCACCAGAGTTAGCTGTCGATTACGTTAAAGTTTACGCTTTGTAGATTTTTTTTATCTATTTTTCAATAACATGTGTATTGTTACATTGTAAAAAAGGTATGATGTGAATAAAACCAATAAATATATTTATCTCGAGCTGCAAGCATATCTTTTATTTGCCATTGTCACTTTTAGGATTCTGTACCTCAAAAGCAAAACAAAAAAATCGAATCTTTGATGATCACTTTGTTATCCGTCTGTCTGTATGTGGGCCTGTCGACACAATTTTCCTCAAGAGCACATGGAGGCTGATATTGTCTACAGTGCCATGGCAAAACGTCCGGCCGTTTTTGCTCCATTCATATCTTATATTGTTGACGTTTACAGTGTATTCAAAACCTACAGGGTACTTAGTTTACTTAACTGAGCAAATCAACTTTCCGCGACATATATATATATATATATATATATATATATATATATATATATATATATATATATATATATATATATATATATATATATATATATATATATATATATATATATGTGGGTGTGTGTATACAATTAATCTGCAATAGGTTAATTATGATAGCAAGAAACACTAATACAAAATAAAAAGAAAAATAAAAAATTAAAATAATAAATTATTCTCTACAATGAAATTCTAACACATAATCGTCAAACTAAGTTAAACACGTGGTAACTGAGCCACGACGGCGTATGAAATATATTTAAGTTCCGGAATCAACTAAAGCGGTTAGTCTTCACGTATTTATACCGAGAACCGGACTGCCACTTATGATGTAATTATTTTTTAAAACGTAATATATAGGTAAATAGTTAATTATGTATAAAATAATATCAGTTTTTGCGATTCTCGTATTTCTATGTGCGAATATATCGTGCTATGAAGTGCCACCGGCGAAGTTGGAGGCTGTTTATCCAAAGGGACTCCGTGTAACAGTGCCGGGTATGGGATATATTTTTCAATTGTTTGTGTTTATATTAAATAAGTTGCTACATAATAATGGTTACATTTGGTTATCATTCGTGTATTTATAATATGGGAGTGTTTAGAGGACTGTTAAATTCAAATCATATTTTTGTATAGATTTAGAATGTTTGAACAAGTATTCGGTGTATTACTGAAATATATTGTTTATTTATTTTAAGCCATTTGGACTTCACAATCTATCTATCTATCTAACTATCTAAAGAAGTATGGATTTCTAATAGTTTTAGCTACATATTTTCTAATGTTTCCATATAAAATCGATATATGAGGGTATCGTGAAGCAGTCTATGTTCCGCTGCTTAGTGACGGTGACTAGCTCACGGTAGTTGTAAGTTCGACTTAGGTATAGATCCTAGCTATCGAGCCGAGTAGGCTCGGACGAATGAATTATATTAATTTTCTAATCTAGTCAATAAAAAAATATATTACAATACTATTGAATAAAATGAATATTCATATGCCGGGAAGGTATTTTTAACTAAAAAAAAATATTTATACACATATGAGTATATAAAAAAATGTTTTTATTATATATTACACGTTTACTGGTGGAACTTATTTTATAACTTTAACTAGTATTTAGATCGCGGCTTCGCCTGCTTACACTATACTAATTTGGTATGCCTTTATTTTACATAATATAAGTAATAATAAAAATAATAAAAAGTTCTTGACTTGGTACTCTGATTAATATAAAGGACTAAAGTCTGTTGCATAGTTTTAAAGTTGAAAGGAAAACGTCAAAGTGGGATTAGAACCTACAAACATCGGGATTACGTATTCTTTATTTCGACGATATCAAAGATGCTTGGTGAATGGTGACTGAATATTTAAAATGCTATATAAAATTATCAAGTTGAAACTAAGTTACATCTTAAATCAATCATACTGCTTTATGATTTGTAACATCTAGTCAAATTATATCACGAAATACTAGGAACAAATTAATTTACAAAACAAATACATATAACTGGTATACGACCTTGGTCGTCTATTTCTTGTACGTCTCAAGCTTCGTTACGTTGAAAAATCTGTTTGAATTTGACCAGAAATATATAAGATAGAAGATATATATATATATATATATATATATATATATATATATATATATATATATATATATATATATATATATATATATATATATATATATATATATATATATATATATATATATATATATATATATATATATATATATATATATCACTAAAATGAAAGAGAGTTGACCTTATAGCCGAATTAGTTAATATTGTGAGATAGTTAGCAAATTTATAATTGCACAAGTATGGTTCTGAGTTTGATTCCCATTTGTGGAAATGTTTATGTATAAAATTCACGCTGTGTCCCGCATACATCAGGGTACGT
The DNA here is from genome assembly GCA_037127375.1 of Dione juno. Taxonomy (NCBI): domain Eukaryota; kingdom Metazoa; phylum Arthropoda; class Insecta; order Lepidoptera; family Nymphalidae; genus Dione; species Dione juno. The sequence continues at coordinate 203,549 of JAXRJS010000051.1, forward strand.
AAACGGAGCCTTGTGTCAATACTCTCCATTCTCCGCTTTCTGTCTATAGAAATTCTCCATTTCTAGCTCACAATAGACGTAACAAAAAAAAGCATTTTTAAAGTTTAAAAGCAAAAATAGATATTTCAAATAAAATTATATTATTAATACATTTTAAAATAACATATATATTTATTATCTGTGCTATTTAACCTTTAATATCGCTACGATAAAAGCTGATATAACTCGGTGTTATGTTTGCTTATCTTTAATGAAAACAAATTAAAAATAATTTAAAATGCTATTAAGTCCTATGATTATTGTATTCATTCAAATTACGTATATATATAATCTAAACTAATATTGTAAGCATTTGTGGTTTTGTATGTATGTTTGTAACGTTTTCACACAAAAACTATTTGAACGCTGGGTCTTCATGGAGTGATATAGGCTATACAATTTTTTTAACTATGCAATAATATAAATCAAGGTGTGAAAAAAAAGTCGCTTATTACATAAAAAAAGAAATACTCGTAGTATGAGCTGTCGTAGATTAGTGGCAGTGTTTTACTGTTACGGTTGTTAGTTCGATTTCCACTCGGGGGAATTAATTATTTTCATTTTCTTTAATTATCTTCAGCCACTCAGAACACAGTATCTCAAAAATTTTGATGATATTTAAAAATACAATTAAACGTCTACAAAGACTCAAATAATTTGTTCTTTTTAATTCGTTCACAAAATAACAGATTCATGTTGCCATTATACGATTTCAAGCCTCATTGCTAAATAGAGACTAGAGAGGCTATAGAACTACACTACGTTATCGGTTTACCTCTACGAGATGAGAGGCAGAACTCTACGCCTGGCTGATGCTTGTAATACTAATAGTATTACAGATAAGAATATAGATGTTTTATAGATTTTAGATTAACAAAGTGTTGAAAATTGCTCTCATTCACTGTAAAATATCTAAGTAATTGCTATTATTTTAATGATATTTAAATTCACTTCATTTCTAAGGATCCAAAACTTTAAGTTTTAAAAAGCAAAATATGTATAAAGTATAAAGTAAAACATTAAGTATTATTTAAGTAATTGCTTTAAGATATCAATGGAAATAATTTTAATATAGTCCTTCCCCCAAGTGGAAATGGAATCTTAAGCCATTGCAGCCATTCCGACACTATACCATTTCGCCATAGTGTTTTATAGTCATATTTCATTACAGCGTAATCAATAATAATACACTTGTCGGTTTTATTAATTGATATTTAATCTATATACAATTAGGGACCACAAATTGCAGTGTTCATTGTAAACCGCAAATGCATTTACGTGGACTATAAACCGTAAAATTCTGTTTTTGCACCTACCTGTTGGCTTTTCGGGATATCCTCTCTTAGTATTCCACTTATAGGCTCTATCATGAGTCATTTCGTCTGTGTGTTGTCTGTCAGTCACTTTGTGGCGAAAGAGTTTTATATTTAACTAGCTGCACCCGTAACTTTCTCTACATGGGAAAGTAAATTCGTAACTTTCAGCTACTTCATAATAAAACAGTTCTTAATAAATTGATATCATATTTTTATTTAAATACCAATAGAAATAAAATAAATTTTAAGTATTAAATGAACTTTACCCTAATACAATGGCGAAAATTGCATTTGAATCGGTCAAACCGTTCCTGAGTTTGGCGTGCACAAACGCACAAACATACAGATAAAATACTTGAAATCAATAATACCTGTTCAATTATATTTATACAGGTATTATGAGGTATGAATAATATGTACCATCCATTTACAGACAACGATCAGTTATATTTTTATTATATGTATAGATAGAGTATTATTGATAACTGTGTACTTAGCATAGATGAGAAATGAAAATCATACACACCCCCGAGCCCATGATTAGCGTTTAGTCAGATGACCTTGATCACCTAAAAAATTATTATAAATGGTTAAATATAATATATTTTTTACTATTGTTGTAATGTTTATTCCTTCTTGGATTGTCGAGAAGACTAGCAAGAGCCAAAATTTTAACTAGAGTACCATTGCGGCTTCACCTGATTATGCACATACAACATATTGTTTGAATGAATTACTTACGTTATAATCGAATATAATAATAATAAATATGAGAAGCCTTCGTGGTACAGTGGTGGTAACGAGACAGCTCTGGTTGCGGCGTTGAGATCGGCCACTTGACACGCAATGTCTCGAAAGTAAGGCATTATACCACTGCTATATATGCTATATATATATATATATATATATATATATATATATATATATATATATATATATATATATATATATATATATATATATATATATATATATATATATATATACAAGGTGTTTATACATTTATATTTTATATTTGTATATGAACATACATATACACTGGAGTACATTTGTGAAAATGAAACTAAAATTTATTTCTTATATAGTTATTGTTTTGCTATAATGAATGATTCATTATAATTATATAGATGTAATTGCAAAAATTAAAAACTTAAATATGTAAATTTAATTTATACGGTTCTCAGGAGATTCTTAGAAAAAGGTTATTTATTAAAAACTAGGGGAAATCCCTTTACAATCGTACTGGCTTAAAATTAAATTGTAAATATTGACTATGTATATTGTTCATAATTGCTATCATCGATCATGGTCTTTGTGTACATTATCGAAACGATAGATCCGGGTTCGATTCTCATATATATCGAGTATTCATTATGCTTAAATTTTTATTTATTTTCCTGGAATTTGTAACAAAAAAGAGAAAACTGGTGAATGATGGAAAACGAGAGTCTTGTAAGCTACAGACTCTCTTTCTATCTGGATGAATATAAGAAATGACTGAATGGGGAAAAAAACAAACGATACATAAACGATTATTTTCCGCTCCTGCTATAAGAATATTGGCAGAGGGACGGACGAGTTTTAACAAGTTCCGGTCTTTACTTCCAACGAATTTCCAATCTATCGCCGAATTTACTTATTAAGTGGCGGAACTCAACGCTGCGCTTTGTCTACCATAGCGGGGAATATATTCCCACGCGTGGGAATCTAGCCCACAGCGAACATACATGCACTGGTGCACCCGTGTGTACGCCACTAACAACTGACTATGATCGATTCGTCATTTCTTACGATTAATGTCTAACAACAGATGATGGCTACTCACTTTTTGCCTTCCATGGGAAGCTCAACGCAGAGATGGAAGGCTTGGAAGCAGGTCATTGGTCAAGAGACATAACGAAGGCCAAGAATGGCTTATGGATTTTCAGAGATAGAGACGCCAAATTGAACATCGGTGATAAAATTTACTTTTGGACGTTTGTCTTAAAAAATGGCCTTGGATATAGACAGGATAATGGTGAATGGACGGTTACAGGTAAGTCTCATATATATATATATATATATATATATATATATATATATATATATATATATATATATATATATATATATATATATATATATATATATATATATATATATATATATATATATATATATATATATATATATATATACATATATAGCTTAAAATATTGGGAAATATTATATAATTTTCTACAGATTTGAATACAATTATATAGGTTATGTGGACGAAAATGGTAATCCAATATCGTCAGATGGATCAGCTATGCCTCAAGTACCTGAATCTCAAACCACCTCCTTGCCTCCACCGCCTTCTCCACCAAGCTCTACCAATTCTCCTCCCATTAGCCAAGAGCCAGAAGAGTATCCTTGTGAGATATCGCAGTCTAAAGTATCAGTGCCAGGATTTGTATGCAAGGGCCAACTGCTATTCGAAGACAATTTTGAATCAACTATTGAGAAAGGGAAAATTTGGACACCTGAAATAAAGTTCCCTGGAGAACCGGTTAGTATTAATTAATATAAATAACTTTAGTCTGTCCAATATATGTAAAAGTTTGTATTGAATATGAAAAGTTAATAAAGATATAAGTATTTTTTCTTCATTTTAAGGACTATCCTTTCAACGTATATTTATTTGACAAGAACATTCGTGTGAGAAGTGGACATCTGAGTATACAACCTGTTACTCTGGAATCTAAATATGGCGAAGGCTATGTTCGTCAATCACTAGATCTTACTGCAAGGTATTCATTGTAAATACTTTATAATATAATATTAATAATTCAAATAGGCTTAAACGTATAGCTCCTGTGACTCTATTGCATCGAATCCGCAACTCTATCATGGCAGAATTTGTACGCTTTTACAATAGGGTCCAAGAAAACCGTTCTATATCACAATTTAAAATCAAAAGACATTTGTGTGCTAAAATTTATCAGCTAATTAAAGTATAAAAAATTTTACCACCTTGGGAACGAAATGCTCGGTCCAGTCTCTTTCAAAGTTACTTGCGCCGGTTCTTTTCAAGTCTGGGGCAGTAATTTTAGTGAACCACCGGTAAATTATTCGACGTTCAAGATATAAAGCTTGCATCTTATTATTTTAAATAAAACTTATATTGACCCTTTGACCCAATTTTGACACTTCATCGCTTTTATCAGTGTAGTTTTTTCTCGTCAAGTGATAAATCACTATAATAAAAAGACACTGTGAAAATTAATTTCAATTATTATTAATTATTAATATTGTGCAAATATTATTATATGAATATATACATTAATTATTACTTACTACAAGAGAAGCATAATATGTAACATGTTTAATTAGCGCTTACATTTGTGGCATGCGGTATGAATTCATCCACCTGTATGAATTGATGCATACATACATGTGGAATGCATACTAACAGCATTCAATTTACCCTATTGATGTATAGCAAGCTTATTCCATTATTACGGTATTAAATTTTAAGAATTAAAAAAAATATTTCAATAATATACCGGCCAAATGTTTTAGTCAATCAAGCTATGCGCTCTTATCGAGCTATATTTTTGTCTTTTTAGTATGTTAATAAATATAAGGCGGAGTAATATATAACGGAATAAATATATAACGGAGTGTCTTAACACTAGGCTCCTAAGGTTCCTACGGTTTCTTCTGCCTACCCTGCCATGCGCGGGATACAGCGTGAAGCTAATTTAATTTTTAATTTTTTTTAATGAGTATTATAGTATGTAATAATTACTATTATTACTATTATATAATTAGACGCCAGCTATTTCGCTAGCTTGGCTTGCGCTTACTGTACCGTTGTTTAATACCTAAAGGATATAGTGCTTATAACAATTACCTTTTTGAAAAAATATATATTAAATCCACAATATGCTTACATATGTTCATTTTTTTTAATTCCATATATTTTATATCGCAGGTGCACAGGAGAGATCGGTACGACCGACTGTTATCGTGAAGCATTTGGACCACTCATCCTTCCACCAATTATCACTGCCAAAGTAACCACGAAGAAGAGTTTTAGCTTTAAATATGGTAGAATCGATGTTGGAGCTAGAATGCCGTTGGGTAGCTGGCTTGTACCAGGTAACATATGAGACTGCTGTGGACCTGGGTCGTGGGTTCAACGCCCACTTGAATAAAAATTTAAGATATCGTAACGTTTAATATTTTCTTCTATAAGGCTACCTCCCTGAGATAAAGCATGGAAGTAACAAGAGAAAAGAAGAATGAAAGTTTAAATAGTATAAGTCGATATAATGCCAAATGGTTTATCTTCAATTTTGTATAATATTTTTTTTCAGCTACACACTGTATCACGCATATAAGAAATACCTCTTCTACGAGTAAGTTGAGGGAATGTAGTGTTACGACCCTCCGGTGCCCTCATAACGCCTAATTTTCGCGATATTGAGATAGTTTTCTATAGGTCTTAATGATGAAATATATACCTAATAAAGTTATATTACCACTTTATAAATAATCTTATTAATAAAAAAAATCAAAGCTCAGCAGTGATTAAACTTACCTATTTCGAACTTACCCGCTCCCGTAGGAGTTGCTAAATCTCCCCTCATTGCTCCTCTATACTCGCCAAGGACCTAACCATACCAAATATATTGTTTTTTTTTTATCCGTGTATTAATATGAAATACTAATTAATTTCAGAAATTCAACTTGAACCTAGAGACAATGTCTATGGAAATAGAAACTATGGCTCTGGCGTATTACGTATAGCCACTGTGAAAGGGAATGTGGATTATTCGAAGAAATTATACGCTGGTCCTATGTTGTCAGCAAAAGAGCCTTACAGGTAGGTATTAATTATTCTATGCAAATAAAAAAAATTGTAATATTATAGTATTATTATTAATTCACATCACAAATGACATCGTCCTTTCAGATGTCCGTTTATACAAAATATAAAAACTATTTTTTATTGCGATAAAACCTAGCAGAGTATATTTTACTGACATAGACATGTAATACTTAAGTATTATTATTTCAAAAGAATAATTTATAATTATAAACATTAGTTAAAAAAATTATTAACTAGAATTTTCACTATATTCCCTTAGTGCCCTTGACCCTTATATTTGAATTATCGCACTTTGCCTATCAGAGAATATTTTATATGTACAGAAATACTGATTTTTTATTATACATACAAATGTAACTCAGTCAGTCAGTCAGTAATTTATAATATTTTGTCAACAAAATTCACATCATTCTTGGACATAATATCTATCATTCATCATCTGGAGAAGTATGACGTTGAATATACGTATGAATATAATTTTAGGTCAGCCCATTTCAAAGAAAAAGTTGGATTCGATCATTGGAGCAAGACCTTCCATAATTATTCACTTGTTTGGAAACCAGGTAAGAGAAAACAAAATGAAAAATATTTTGAGGATAAAAAAAATATTCTAAGCCCTCTAAATGCAGGACTTATATGCAAAATAACGAATGAGAATCTATAATATTTAATAGCATAGCGAAGCAATGATCTATATATGCCTTTGTAGTTCACTATATAAAAATACATCTATCATTACATTAAATGGGTAATTGTTAATTTATTTCTTTAGACAGTATATCTCTGTACGTCGACGGAGAGAACTACGGAGAAATCTCTCCTGGAGAAGGCTTCTCGGTGGAAGCCAGAGAAAATGGAGTAGATGCTGCGTCACAGTGGCTTAAAGGCACTGCAATGGCACCATTCGATGAAATGGCAAGTATTCAAATTTTTTTTTTTTTTAATATTATTCCACGCTAAGGAAATAAAGATATATTTTGAGAAGACATTTAAAATTTTGGACTTTCTCCTCTTCACAGGCTTTTCAAGAAACACTGGTTCAAATGCTACAAAATTACAAATAATATACGTTTTCTAAAAATAAATAATATTTAATTATTTATTAATGTTTCTGCTTACAGTTTTACATTTCCTTGGGCATATCAGTGGGTGGTGTTAACGAGTTTTGCGACGACACCACCAAGCCGTGGTCAAATAAAGCGACGAAAGCGATGCTCAATTTCTGGGAGGCGAGAGACCAATGGTTCTCGACGTGGTTTGACGATACTAGTCCACTTAGGATTGACTACGTTAGGGTTTATGCGTTGTAAGGTAACATTTCGGGATTATATGTTTAAACATATAATATATTTATATTATATGTTTGTTTGTTTGTTTTTGTTCAATTATTATATAGAAAATGTTTTATCCCGATCTTGGATAAAGTATGACATAGAGTTTCAACGTTGCAGAAGAAGTGACTGTCATTAGTAAGTTATCTGTGCCATATTTGAGGCGTATTAAAAAAAATTATAAAAGTATAAAAAAAAATTATAAAATAGTTGAAATAAGTCCATCGGTGCGCAGTGCGATGACGGCATTCAATGGTTTTGGAGTGGATCCACACGAAGTGAATGGAGTGAATTAAAATATCTTCATTTGCCAGCTCTCGTATGATGAATAGAGATATTAAGTTTCGCCACACAACACGTAATGTCACGAATATCAGTACGAAAGTGGAGAATGGAGAGTAAAGAGTAAGGAGTATCTCAAAGATATCATTGTCATTAAGAATGTTAAATAACCAAATTGAAAAAAAAGAAAGCAAGAATATCACGCTGAGATTCTAGCAACGGTTCTTCTCAGATCCGAGTCAATAACTTAGCTAGCTAGTAACTTTAGTTCAAAAAATGTAATTTTAATTATTGTAACTTATTATATTTTAAGGTTACCCTATAGGGAAAAAGTGTGAAGCTGAAAAAAATTCTCTATGCTAATTACTAAATCATAGTCTATTTTAGATTTTTATTATAATAAACATTATGATTATTATACATTAACAACTAAAATAAAGATCTGTAGGAAAACAACTAGTAACATAAGCTTTTTTTCTTTCAGATTTACAAAATAACAACTACCTTTGGGAATTTAATTATATTATAAATATCATGTATGTGAAATATATCTACAATGATTTACTTCATTTACATCTTGCACAAGCAGAAGTATATATAGAAGCGCCAGTTACTTTCAACCCAATCAAACTAAGTCAAATGTATAAAGATTTTAATGTACATATATATATTATTTTATTTCATATATAAAATACTCACTATATAAAATATTCTTGGGACCTTGCTTTATACCTTATATATATTTAAAACTATAAGTTATATTTTGCATAAATAAATATTACTACTAAATTAAGAAGTTAATAGATTCTTTTATTTGATCTATAGCCTAAGTTAAATAGTCATAAAATTACATTGGGTAAGGCCGGGGTCGAGTAGTCGGCCGAGCTATGTATAATTTACCTGCACATTACCCACTTCCTTTAAAAACGTGATATTGGAGTCCTTGGTTTACCTCAATAGTTAATTAATTTATTATTTGATATAGATTTAATTCACGTGGGATTACTAATGATTGACTATTCTAGTGATGTGTCGACTATGACTAGCCGACTAGCCGACTAGCCGACTAGTCTGTTGCAAAGGCCGTGTTGCGACTAGTCGGCCGACTAATCGGCTAAGCCGATCATTTGTAATTTGTAAATAATTCAAAAAATCTATGAGTTGACTCTGTAGTCGAAATAATGACGAAAGTCGAAATAATGAAGTCGAAAATAATCTCAGAGTATCTCTATCGATAAAGAGGAACCAAAGTTATCGATATGTTTTTGTTTAAGTAATTCTAGAAAACTGGTTTTTAAAGGAAAAGTTGGTTTGTTTTTATTTCAGTGTGTATGACTTCTTAAAAATATTAGTAAACTATCAACATTTATTCTATTGAGATAAATAAATAAAGTATAATAAAAAGACGGACCAGAATAAATCTCTAATTGTTACATAATATATACTTATTTAAGTATTAAGAGGCCATCGAGGCTCAGTGGCGATCATCACCATCTAATTAAAACTCGGTGGCTTTGGGTTAGGTCCCTGCTCAGGGTATTAATCATTTTCATTTCCTTGTTCCAGTAAACAAAAGACGAGGTTCCGCCATTCAATATGCAATATCTGAAGTGCCGAAGGAAGGTGGAATTTTTTTTTCTAAAATGTAAATCACTTTAAATACCACTAATGGTTTTATTGAAATTGCTTAAAATATTCTTCGATTTATTATTAGATTTGAATTTCAAATGAAAAAGAAATATCTTACCTTATTAAAAAAGCTTATTGTATAATTATTATATATATACATACCTTTTTCTTCACAAATTATTAATAAATGGAATGATTTCCATGAGGCGCGGGTTCAAATCCCGCTGCGTTCAAATTTTTATATGCTTTCTTTAAGTATTTTTCTATCCTTAGTGTGGGTTAAGACTTTAAAAATAATAAAAAATATTTAAAGGTTTTCATCTTAAAGGTGAATTACGTATTAATATTAATATTTATAACGACTGATATAAATAAAGAATATTATATAACAAAGTAAAAAACAATCAAATTCTGTGAAATATTTATATAATTAAGACTAAAATAGTAAGCATATATACAGACACACACAAATAACTCAAAGCAATTGTCTAAAGAGCTCGTACTCTAACATAATCAATGACTAGGTCAGGTTGCCACGTTGGGTACCACGAGTCCAGGTCCTGCCAGAACCTGAGTGTTGCCTTCCTCTCCCGGTTCCTCCAGGGTTTAGGTCTGCCATTGGAAATCATGTTATCATCGAACTCTGTGATCCCTCCGGCAGATACTCCCAGTGATATGGAGAACTGTAATAATTAATGGGTATAGTAAAATTGAATGTATAAATACATATACATATTATGTATATAGGTTCTGCGGGAGGTGTAACTTTATCAAGTTGACAAAGAAACTTAAAAGATAAACATACTGTTGGGAGGCGAAACTACACACCAGTCTTCATGTAATATATATAAATTTGAAAAGCTTCATTTTTAAATCTTTATCAAAGAAGAATATCGTGCTAGAGAAGACGTGCACGCGTGTTGCCATAGCAACGTATAAATCATAATAATCATATAATTTTGTTCATACAATGTTTATTAAAAGGGGACCAATGTTTTTCCTATATTAATATACACATAATTGACTTATACATACGTCACGTACACATACATACATACATTTATACATATATTCATGTATATTTAACACTTACATAATCATCAAAAGGTGCCATACTGGTGCCAGTAGCAAGCAACGACCGGGGCAGTTCGCAAGTCCGAGCGAACCGACCTTGCAGACCACTGGCCGCAGGTTCAATTCTCGCCCATTCCACTCCATCCACAGACAGCGTTATTCTTTCTAAATATACAATAATTTTACTAACTTTAACACTTGACTTTGATCGCATTTTCATCTATTGTTTGTTAATCACTTTGTCTGTATTCTTCAACATATATGTATACATTTTATAGTAGCTAGTAGAATAGTTTTAAAAACTCCATCAATTAATATTAAGGATATAAGAACAAGAGAGATATAAGGATATAAGAATATGAGAACCAGTTTAGTAACTTCTTGCTGAAGGAATTGAAATCAAGATTTTGTTTAAGATATTTATATCTATTCGTTTAGGTTCATGTACATATATATAAGGGTAAATATTGATTAAAAAACCTTATTTTAAAACATTCCAGTCTCAACCTTTTTCTCATCACACTGGAAATAGAGAAATTCATACAATTTCTATACAATTAGTACCCTGAATGAAAATCAAACCTGGTTCCCATCTCGCTGTATAAATGTGGTAGTCATCTCCCCAGCCTGCATTGGACAACTTGCTGCTAAGTAAAGTTTTTCGACACTCCAAATTTAATATTGGTCCACCGTACAGAAGCTGCAATTTAAAATAAGCACGGTTCTCGTTAATTGAACAATAACCTTTAACCATGGAATAGTTTACATATTAAACCATTTTAGGATTCCGTATGAAAAACAGTAGAAATCAAATAAAAAAAATGCGTTCTACATCTAGTAGGAAATTTAACATATTTGTAAGATAACAGAATAAAGATAAGCTTATAATAATTCCAAATTTTAAAAGTGTAATATTCACACTT
>JAXRJS010000051.1:220000-325268 GCA_037127375.1 Dione juno
CTTAGCAGTTCTGCTTGAATTCTTCCGACGTCGTTTTCGCTGATCTTCTGGTTTATGTTTCCTTGAAATACGAATAGGGTTTGCTTTGGATGAGCTGGAAAAGTAAAATTGTTTATTTAGATTAATTAATGCAATTCATTTTTTTTTTTAATATTTTTTAGCTCGGATATAGCAGGGTAGCGATAAGCACTATCCAATTTTCAACAGAGTTTTGTCTTCATACCACAGCAAGGATATAAAAATAATTCATTTCCCCGAATGGGAATCGAACCCACAATCATCGAGTTAACCATTTCATAAAATTATTGTAGCAACTGGTTAAATACAATATATAGATATGTACTATGTAAAATTATTAGTGAAGTCAAGACTTATTTATACTATCAGACTATCATAGCGCAGTGGATATTATATGCGACGGTTGTGGTTCAATACCCAGTTGGGGAAATTATTGTTTCCCCTGTTCTGGCAGAAAAAAGTGCGGCGTTGAACAAAGCACAGTGATCTAGATTATATACGTGCCTATAGTGCTTGTAGTGGTCTAGATCTAGATTTAGATCATCTTTGCCCAACGTACTATAAACGAGACGTATCGCTAGACCTTGACGAGTTCAAGTTTAACGTAAACTTGAAATATATGTAACGACATGTCATGACACGTTGTATTTTTGATATTGTTATGAAGCGAATTAAGCACAACCAATTATGTACAGGTTTAAGAAAAAAAAGCTTTCTTATAAACTAACGTCATGTGATATTAAATAGATTATTTTGAGCTTTTTTCAAATAAAAAGAAAATGAATTAAGTTACTCACCAGGCATTGATACCCTTATCCCCTTAGGGCTTAAAGCCTGTATAGCGACATCACGTATTGAATATTCTTGAGAGGAAATTAAAATTGTTTGTAAATAAACTATATATAGAATTAAAACACGTCTGGTCCCGTGCAATGCCATTTTCTTACTGAGCCTTTAGTTTTTACTGTTATTGAATGCCTGTATATTGACTGATATATGAGTCATGTTAAAACGTCTATATATAGAGTGATGTGACCTAATTGTATTTAATTTGAACAATTTTCGAGTGATGCTCCATTCTCTCCATTCCATGCACAGAGAAAAATAAATATTTAGTGTTGACTCTATTTTCTCTGTTTTTTCACACAAATTCTGGATATTGCATATTGAGAGGCGCGAACGGGCAACATCGCGCTTTGTATTGCTATAAAGGAAAAATTATAAAAAATTAGGCGAATATGAAAATGCCCTTAAATAAATATTGAACCCACAACTATCGCGTACACAGTTGGTAGAGAAGCTTATTTCTCCTTCTCCATTATGCGTTCCGTCAATCTGTAAACCGTCCTGTTTACAGATAGAAAGATGTTTATATAGATTATTTACAGTTGCATTGTTTAAACAAATTTAAAACAATATGTCCATAATATGAGTATTTTAACGAATAAACTAAATATTACGCAGAAAGGCCAATCAACATTTATAAGAAAAGGTCAATAGCACGATAAATGACCAGGTACTTTTTACGGCCGGTTCATCCCCGGACCCGTTTATTTGTTTAATTATTATATGTATATAATATTAATGAATAAGTTTGACCACAGAGAATAATAGCATTAATTTTTTTTTTCATCTTTAAGCTTTATCTCGTGTACCAGTAACAGGGCAGAGAGAAACGTTTTTCTTTTTTTTTATTACTAATATAATAGTTATCGTCTATTTATTATGTGATGGTTTAACCTTATAAGTTATTGTTCTGTGGTATTTTTCATAGGTATTTTTTATTTGTACATTTAGTTTATCATTGATTTCTATATTACATTTACTTTATTCATTAGATAGAAATGAAATGATTTGATATCCAGTGCAAAGAATGGGAAAATAATGGGGAAAAAATTCACCTGAATGAGGATTGAACTCACGGACTCACCCATATCTTCGTCTTCGGTTAGTTGTCCCACTGCGCCATGACGACCTCCTAATTATTTAAGTGTTCTTAACCTTGGTTTTTCGCCATCAATAATCATTTAACTTTTTAATTATTCATAATTTTCCGAACTTTTTTTATAAATAAGCTATTTAGCGGAGATGAAACACTTTCGTATCACTACAAATATTATTTAGAATATTATTTTTTAAGGTAATTTGATGTTTGCTCCAAATATAAGTACTTTCTATATAGTATAAAGTACATTTGAGGGGTATAAAAGTAAAGGCGCTTATTATTGCTTCTATATTCTTCTTTATTATAATATGTATATGTAATATAGACATGTAGTCATTGAATGACAAAATTGTGTTTTAAGTATAACTTCTTAGTGCATAAAAACGCATTTCTGAACTTTACGATAGTTTATTATAGATTTTTTTATATGTAAACTGCTTATAATCCTATTATATGCTTAAAAATATATGTATATATATATATATATATATATATATATATATATATATATATATATATATATATATATAATCTATTAATGTATCCTTGTTTATAAACAAAAAAATATTTAATGTAAATTACAGACACATTTATTTCACTATTTTATTACGCCACTAGCATATGCGATAACCCTGACTTATTAATTCAAGACCTTTTGATAAAAATAAATACTATAATCTAATTTCATACGCCAATAGTGCAATTCTCAAGTTCCATCTTTCACGGTCTAATTAAAAAAAATTGGTCGGAGAGTAGTGTTTTAACGCTACTTTTCCTCTGTCTATCCTGCTATATGCGGGATAGATCGTGAAGCCATTTATTTATTTTTACTATAGTACCATTTGGTAGCTCTGTTAAGACATAAATGTCACAGCAAGACTTGCTTATTTTATCATTTGAAATACTAATATAATTCAGAATTTATAGAATCATCTTTAGGTAGCGGGTAGATTTGTAAAAATGTCTCTACAGAAATTCTAACAACGTAATAAGTTGTAAAAAGTTATTATTAAGGCATGCCTTAGTGGTCACAGCGCTTGGACGGATTCCACGAGGCGCAGGCTCAAATCCCAATGCGATAAGATTTTTATATTTTCTTTAAATAATTTTTGAAATTTGAATATTATGCTTGTTATTTAGATTTATATCTACAGTTCTAAGAGACTACGTTCCCGAAATGAAGTTTTTGAAAATTTAATTAAAAGCGGGTAAAGCCGAAACGATTAAGTAACGGTATATAAAATAAAACACTCTCATAATCTAACAAGTATAATTCCACACAATGTTCCCTATTACTATTAGTACAGATATGAAAACACATGTATGAAGATTTAAAAAGAGCTACTTATAATGTAACACTTTTAAAACACCAGTGTAATTTATTTCTTAAAACTGTAAGCTTCAATGCCTTTACATAAATGTTAAAAAAAAAAATTACTGTCATATTAATTTCCTTTTCAGATTATTAAATTCATAGGTGTTAAAAAAAAGTATTACATTAAAAAGTGAGCTTTATAAAAGACTACTAATATCAATAAGTGTAAAATTCACGAACATTTAACTTACTACATAGATTATAGATATTAAATATCTTGTATAGAGAGTCAAACGCTATATCTAACGAATAACACGTAAATACATATATATATACATAGGAATTTTAGGAAAATAATTGTTTATAAAAGCCTATTTCGCCATTCTTAAACAAATAACAAGTTACCTCATTCTTTCATAATAGGAAAGAGCGAGAAAGCGTATCATGTGGAAATAAGTTTGTAAGTAATTTTGACGTAAGCTTTAATAATATTATTAAATGCATTTTTTATATATTGTTGGCGTTTTACAATAAAATATAGCATTTGTAGTCAATTAAACCAAGATGGCCGATAAGACATACCGCCATGTTGGCTCAACTTATGACAGATATAATATTTTTTTAATTTTTAGTTATATGCCTATATAGCTGAATACTCAAATTTGCGAAGCAGGAATAAAAAAAACATTTTACAATA
This sequence comes from Dione juno, assembly GCA_037127375.1. Lineage (NCBI taxonomy): Eukaryota > Metazoa > Arthropoda > Insecta > Lepidoptera > Nymphalidae > Dione > Dione juno. Next base: position 223,976 of record JAXRJS010000051.1, read on the forward strand.
AATTTAGTTGCGTATTTAGAATATTTCAGAAAAATCGTTACAAATTTCCGAGAATCTAGGATTATAATTTAATTTTTATGTTTAATCTAATAATTAATTACAAATTGAAGTGTTTTAACCGAACATTTATAAAACATCAAAAAAATAATATTTTTCCACAAAATATACTAAAGCAATTACATATATGTGTATAATAACCTAATATTATATTTCAAAGAACATACATATAGTAAAAAGTCACTAAGACAAAAATGTATAAAATCAAAATTAAAAGAAAAACAAAAATGATTTCCTTTTTTTTACTAAATTTCACTTAAAGAGGTATTGGACACTCATAATAAAATAATATAACGTAATATCTTATTATACACATATATAGTAACAATTCAATTATTTTTCTATTAAAAATACTAAGTTGAACAACACATAAAAACTTTAAAGTTAAAAGTGTCCCAAGTATAAAATTTATCAGATTTGAACTATTTAATTTGCAGACTGTACTATAGAACTATTTTACAGATAGTAAAATTTTATCTAATATTATTTATTAAAAAACCGTGTTGAGGGGAAAAAATGATGTGCTCGTGCTCTTAGTCTATAATAAGTTGGAGAAGTATGGAATATCTTTCGAGATATAAGTATTTGAAAATTTATCAAATATTTGTATGTTTTTATCACTGCTGTTGCTTTATACAGAGATTTATAATTTAAATTACTCCTTAGTTCTTTTTAAATATTCTCTACACATTTATAATTCCGCTAGCTTAATAACCAGATATCTATAAGATAACTTATCAGAAACTTATCATTTATGGTTTAGTTAATCTAAACCATAGATATGATATACATCACAATATTTATTATATATGTATACATTTATCGAATACATATGTAATATAAAGCTTCGAAAGCTCATACATATATAAAAATCGTATATGTATTATAATTATAATTTTATTTATTACAACAATAAATTAAATTCCTACCAAAATAAAATATCTTACAAAGATACACAGGCCTTTACACTTTTGAATTCGATTATTACAATCGAATATTGAACATTACTCGATCAAATATCGATATTACAAATAAGATATACTCGTTCACAACACTAGATATATTGATATAAGAACTTCTTATATTAAATACCAATTAAAATATATAATTAATAATATTTAACAATTATAATATTTTAACTTTTTATTAAAAAATAGACACTACAAAATGATGTTGAAAATATTATTAAATGTCGATGATGAAGTATGTTCATGAAAAGAAAAAAAAAACAATGACAGCTTTATACATAGGGCATATCTAATTTTTTTTTTATTTTCATTAAATTTAAAAATTACCAAGAAACTCATTTAATGTTAATTATGGTTCGTAATATTTTAAATGCAAGAATGAACCCGCAACTACTAAGGCTATATCCGCTAAGCTACAGTTAAAATGATTACCATCATTAACAAGCAAAATTTTACAGCAGCTTTGTTTAGTTTCATTGACAATATATAGATTTTTTTATATGTTACATAGTTACTTAAATATACATATATATTATATGCATATACATATTATATGTAATGAGTCAAGGATCAAGGATATGTGTTTTATTTTCAATTTACTATGCCAAAAGCTAATTTACCTATCACAGCTTACCATAACTTTATATATTTGATTTTTAAACATATTTAACAGGAAGAATTTTAGGTATATGTTTCTGTTTATATCACTATTAAGAATTAAAAACAATGGTGCGTTGAGCCGCCGCCACTTGACACGCAATGTCTCGAATACCAGTGGACAGTGGAAAGCAAAGGTCATTGACACTGGATATTTTGATGCAAAATGAAGTTTCAAGAAAAGAGTTAAAAATATATCGGTATTATTATGTCAAGCTAGAGTCAGCACAGATAAAATAGATCAGTACAGAATATATATTATAATACAATTCATGTGACACATAAACAAATAGTAAATAATAATACAAAAAAAAGGTCAATCACTAGTAACATATGTAATTGTATTACGAGTTATTTTATTCAATGTTGGAAACATTTTTTAGGAACAATATTAAACTGGATATATTCACCAACTAATAGTACAAAATATAATGGACGATTGTAACATAAATACAAAATAAATTATTAAAACACACTAGGATATATTAAACTGCTTACAAAAGAAATAATATATAAAAGTGTATTTAAAAAAATATGAGGATTCTGCTTAAGTTTACATAGAATTAAAAAAAAATCTTAAAGAAAAAATTTAAATACTGCCACCCACAACCATAATCGGTTATAAAAATTTGCATATCTATCGATCAGAGATATATAAATTGCTTCGTCAAAGAAACGTTGAAAATGTAACAATACAAACATGGCGGAATCTCTAATTAGATATAAATTCATAAATAATATTTACCTATTTTTTTATACAATTTAATAATAAAACATTCCTTTAAAAGCATTTATAATTAAATTAAATGCTTGCTTCGAGTTATTAAATGTATTACTTTAATTTATTTACATACATCACTACTATTAAGTAATACAAGAATAAATACAACGTATTACAGCTGTAAGTTCCTTTTTAAGTTCTTTGCAGAGTATATAGAGAGAGCATAGTGATGTTCCACTCCATCATACATTACTTAGCCGAATCGAGAAAATGCCTATATAATTGTTTTAAATGGGATTTGAACTGGCAGCCCCATTAACTATCAGCTACGGGCATCTACAATCTATAATGTTCATCTATCTTACCATCGTATATAGAGAAAGGTGTGACGTCACTACAAGTACCGCTAACACTTATATTGGATACGACACTGTCTTTAGATGTGCTCAGTTCATATATACCGCGTCTAATATTATCACTTAACACATTCACGTTTTTGTCATCTAATGACCTTATGACGTCACTATGTTGTAAGTCCAAATTTAGATGTACGCAATTTTGTTCTTTATTATTTAAGACATGGAATACATTTCCATTTAACCCGCTTTGATGAACACAATACTGTTCCGAATTCCTAAACGAATGGGGTACATACTCATTTAACATGTTTTCATTTACATGTTCCTTATTTCTATACAATTGGGGTACATTTTCATTTTCGTACTGGCAGAGGCTTACTGGGATTTCCTCTGGGACTCGTGTCATACAAAATCTAGGGCGTCCTGGGGTTTCGTCGAGAACTTTCCACTGGATCTCTTTTTTAAGGTGCGCTCAATTAGCTTTTTAATTTCGCTCACAATGAACACGCTCGATGTTAGACACACTAAGAATATAAGATCTGAAATAGGAGAGAAATAATTTTATTTTAAACCTTTTTTTAAAATCCATTTTACTTACACCTTTTTAATGAAAAAATTGCTGTCTTGGAATTTATTTTTTTATTTATTAAAAAGGTCGCTAACAGGACATACACTCTTACATTAAATACACAACAAAAAAATAGCAAATACATACTAAACGATGTCCTAATTAATAATAAGCAGTTTAAAATAAAACTAAAAAGCAATACATAAATTGCATTTTTAAGAATAATCTTATTTTCCAATTTTTAAGGAAGTAAAATTACATGAAGCTTAGCATTAAAATTTGACAGTTTGTCATTTGATTTTAACATTCTTGTACTATTGAAAATGGTTTGACGCTTTACGCCCGTATATGAGGTGGCGTTTTCTAGTGCCAGCGCGGAGAAATAAAAATAAAAAATTATCTCTATTAATAATTTTTATATCTATTTAATATTATCTTAGTAAAAGACCTACTACATACCATGTCCAGTTAAAGCTTCAGTTTGGAAAACTCGTTGCAGCGGCGGGAAATATATGACCAGCATTTGTCCTACTAGACTCAATGTCACCGCTATTAGGAACATTCTGGAAAATATTCATAAAATAATTTAAAGCAACATAAAAGTTAGTAATAATATTACTAAATTGAATTAAGATTAATTGAATTTGATTAATTAATAAGATTAATTTAAGATTATACAACTACACGATTTTTTTAACCGAAGGTTAACCATAGGTTTAAGATATATATATATAAAGATTCAAAATTAAATAGTAATATAAACACTTTACTTGTTAGAAAACAATCCAATTTGAAATATGCTCTTCGTCTGTGAGCGACACGACAGCGCGTTGAACATGTCGAACAAGACGAAGCACGTGAACGTCATCGTCGTGTCACGTGGGGTTATTTTATTGTCGGACATCTGGAAAATAAGAAATTACTATATATTACAACAGTTGTTATTATGTTATTATTTAGACCGACTACTGTCATTTATGAGGACCGTCGTGGCGCAGAGGCATAGCTTTTGCTTTTAAAAGCGACGGTTTGTGGGTTCGATTCCCACTAGGGGCGAATGAATGATTTTCATTTTCTTCGCTCTGGCAACAAGGCAAAGCGCGCCAGTGGGTTTCACCACTCTACACGCAATGCTTTAAAAGGCGGAAAGGCTTTGGGTAGAAGAGAGAATACGTCGTATGCGTTAAATGGGCACGGGTGTACTGAATTTATGAATACATCGTTCACAATTGAAGATAAATTTTATTTTTTTTAGACAAATTACAAGCTACTAAAATATTTAGATATTACCTTATTTTTAGACATTACTGGTGTATAATGAAAATTAAAACACATCACATTATCACATTTAAATTAAACACAGACATTATTGGTACACATTCAAAGAAAATAGTTAATTTAATTTTTGATTTGCAAAACGAATAAAATATTACATTGACCTCTAAGATGGTACAAACATATTATGTACAACAAGGATTTCATTTTAATGCTTTAGGCTGAGTATATACATATAATAATATTACAAAGCTATAGTCTGTTTAATTGAACAGGCTAATTTTAAAATTAAATAATAAATAAAAATTTACTATACATTTTTAAAACGCCTACCTCTCTATTGAACACCCAGAGCGTGCCCGCAATGATGATGGCGGCGGACAGCAGCACGGAGAGCAGGAGAGATCTTGATATGATCCTACGGGTTGTATCGCGCGGCTTGCGGCGCAGGACCTCGTGGTCCACGGGTTCAACTCCCAGCGATTGTGCCGGGGGGCCTGTAATTAATCATATAGTTGTGTTTTTGTTAGGATGTTTATACTTATATATGTATATAATATTTTATATATTTAGAAAGAAAGTGATATTGAAAGTGTGTGGAAATATATGAAGTACATGTTGTAGAAAGAGAGTGAGTGAGTGGAAATGAGTTCGACTCATGTCCTAAGGCTTGAGTTAGCGGGCGAAATAGTAAATTAGGAAGGAAGCTATTAAGAATTCAGTTAGAAAAAGATCCGAAATAGTTACAATTGGATAATGTAATATTGTTTTCTCAAGTATATGTAACATAATAAATATATATTTTTTATTTAGCTTCACGCTGCATTCCGTACAGAGCAGTGTAGCCAGGCTCAAGGAAACGTTTCCCGGTTTTCCCGCTTCTCGAGGCATTTCGTTTTGAGTAGCGGAACTCAACGCCGCGCTTTGCCTTGTTGCCAGAGCGAAGAAAATGAATATTTAATTCTCCCCTCATGGGAATCGATGCTGATGATCGAACCCACAATGCCTCACGTTTACTGGGAGACTCTGAGCCTGCACCACTCACCGTCCATGATGATATTGATCCACAGTATCTGCATCGCGTTGAGCGGGTTGGGCACGCCCAGCAGCGTGGCCAGCGCCACCAGCGACAGCGCCGCGATGGACGTCGACAGCTGGAAGCGCACGAAGTTGCGGATGTTGTAGAATATGCACTTGCCCTCTTCTATTGCTGAGCTGGAAGCAGAATGCAAAGTTACTTTATAATTTGCTACACAACTCTCATATATATTTAGGGTCTTTTCGTTTCGAATTACGAGAAAACCTCTCTAAGATCTCCCCTTCACTCGCCCACCTACCAAATTTCAGGTTTCAACGTCGGCTAAGCGTTGTCTGTCAGTCACTTAGTAAGGGACGAGTTTGTATATATACAAAATTTCAATCAATATGATACAATGTGATCATACCAATTTATTAAAAATGTATATATGTATGGTTATTTTAAAAAATGTGTTAAATATTACCTAATATAAGGTACGGACTATGTAATGTATGATAATAATAAAAAAAAAATATACATATAAACAATATACGCTCCATATAATCCGACTCACAATTATTCTAAAATATGAAAAAGAGGGTAAAAAATTACACTAACTATCAAAAAACCCCACTTTACTTACATAATAGTAGCGAAATCATCGTCAACAAGTATCATGTCGGCCGCCTCCTTGCAGACGTCCGTGCCGTTCCGCCCCATGGCTATGCCGATGTCTGCCCGCTTGAGGGCGACACCGTCGTTGACGCCGTCACCTGGAGGTCACACAGTATTAATACACCAACTAAAACTAGGTTTCAGCCGCAGCTTCGTCTGCGTTGTCAAGTGCCCGATGCAGCCCTGACTGTATATATAGTGGGTCCGCATTTCTCAATAAATGGAATATCCAACACAAATTGAGTACAGAAAGTAGTTCATGATATTAACGCGTTCAACAAAACCAACTCTTCAAAAAGTTTCCCTTTTTTTAATCATATTGACGAGCTTTCATTTTTATTAACTAGCTTTTTAAGCTCGGTAGTTAAATAATAAAGGAGTTCAAATTAAGATATAAACAAAATGATTACTTATATATAACACCTTATTCGATAGGGCAAGATAGGGCAGGTGTTGTATAATATCAATTCTCTTAGCAAAACAATTGAATCTGGGGCTGTTCTTCCAATCATTGACTTAATAATTTCTATCTTAATTTGCTATTTCTTTTGCCTTAAGGTTGCCTGGCAGACTGCTAATTTGAACAATAACGCTGCCTTTTGCCATATACTATTTTTACTATTCTATTTTTTTTTTGTATGTTTTCTAGGTTTGCTATAGTTATTATTATTAATAATATATCGTAATTAATACCTGTCATTCCAACAATATTGCCGAGCCTTTGTAGAGACTTCACAATCGTCAGTTTATGTTTCGGAGTGACTCTGTAGAATACTGTTACCTAAAATTAAGATGATAAATATTTATTATATAAAAAAAATAAAGCGCACAGTGGCAGTGTATGACTAGACGTGATGGTTGTCGATTCTAGTTTGGGGAATTAATTAATACAATTTCCCTGCTTCGGAAACAACGGAAAGTCGAGAACGGAGTGTCTAGACACTATGTTCTCTCCACCTATTCTGCTATATGCGAGATAAGGCATAAACATAATAAATCATATTTTACTTACTGTGTCTATGATAGCGTCGAGATCCACATCGGACATTGAATCCAGCTGCTCCCCGGACAGAGTTTGCGAGTGTAATATATCCAGACCGACCATTTGGGCTGTTAACAATTTATTAAATTGATACATGTACTATATAAGAATCGTTTCATTTAATAGGTGCGTCAGGTTTTCGAAATGACAACTATTATTAAACCAGCATTATATTTTATAATTGTTCACTAAAATTAGTTAAGAAAAGGTCGGTACTGTGTCTGTATAATTCTGACGTTTTTTAACTAATTTTTGACATTTGTTTTTCACAAATTCCTTAATTTTTTCCTTTGGCATCACTCAAAACTAGACCTACATGATTATATAGACATACTTTCTATCTTTAAGAGTCCAGCCACTTGTTACAGCTGTCACGTAGTTAATAATAATACAATGTAAATTAAACATAATTTTATTATAGCCATTAATAAAATTTGAGAATATTCTCATATGAGCATGCACGTATGTGTGTGCATGTGTTTAAACAATATGTAGCCTGTGTTCTTTCGAGAATTGTGTGCATGACCTCTACAGGCGGTCACAGTGTGCGTGTGCGTGTGCGTGTGCGTGTGTGCGTACCGACTGCGAGCGCGGTGGGCTTGGCGTCGCCGGTGAGCATCTTGACGGCGACGGCGGCGCGGCGCAGCGCGGCGATGGCGTCGCGCGCGCTCTGGCGCGGCGGGTCGCACACGCCGCACACGCCCGTGAACGTCAGCGCCTCCAGCGACCCGCCGCGGCACAGCGCTATGATGCGGAGGCCTGCCGGGACACGCGCATGTTCAACTATATTGCTATAAAAGCTGGACCAGCTCGTCTACTTGAGCTGCTATTGAACCAAATTCTTGACAGCTTGGTATTAACTTTCTCTAGCTTGTTGTGTTTATTAGAAATTGTGAGAATTATGAATAAATAACGCAAGTCACTTGTAAAATATATATTTTGTTTTTTAGCTTTACGCTGTATCCCGCATATAGCACGGGAGACAGAGGTAAGACACCCCGTTTCCCGCGCACTGCTTAGTGAGATTGCGTGTTGAGTGGCGGAACTCAACACCGCGCCTAAATCTTCTTACCAAACAAACCAGATAAACTACATAATATTCTTTAATAAATACTATATTTTTAAATCATTTCACGAAATAAAAAAAACAAACAGTAAATAAATGAAAATAAACTCACCCATTCTAGCTATATTGTAGGCTTCATTCAAGAAATCAGTTTGTTTCTCTTTGGTCATAAGCGCATAGTTCCCGGAGCTGTCTATGTAATTTGTACAGAGAGGCAAAACTTTTTCAATGGCGCCCTTCACGAAAACCTCCTCTTTCAGCTTCGCGTCGTTAAATTTTGGTGCACATTTCACCACCATCATTTTAGTTTCTGAGCTGTACAAATACTTCATTACTTTTTCTGGTTTTTTTTTTTTTTTTTTTTATTTAAAGTTAGTAAGGTAAATGTCGAAAGAACAACAAAATAGATATACTAAATGGTAAAACCTCGTTTGAATATATATTTCACTTACGCCTTTCATGTACAATAAAAAATATATCTGTTAATGTTACAAGCAATGCGCACTGGACGTGGGTTCTAATCTATTCCGTATTAACATATCTAATTGGCATATAAATAACTGTAAAAAAAACATTCTAAAGAACAAACCTAAAAGGGATTTCATTCAGCCTCGTGTACTGATCTCTAAAATCGTGCATATTGTTCTTCAAAGCGCAAGCTAGCAGAGCGCCTTCAGTCGGCTGACCGTACAGAGTGTCGTCGCGTATTATTGCGTTATTACATAAAACGCCCACCTGTAGGGAACGTATTTAATTCAATTTAAATCAATCAAATGAGAATATTAGTTACAAGCGATACACGTTTAAATCTGTCCGAGGGAGTTGACAGAGATTCAAGAGAGGAAGGTGGTATATGAATAGAGCTATAGATAGAAAGTTTCAAAGATTTAAAAATCTATATCTATATGATTTTGCGAAAAATCATTTTTTGCGCTTTACCTTATGCACCATTGTAAGAAATTAAATCTTGGCTAAATAGCTTCATTTTCATTTCCCCCTTAAAAATCTCACCTATACAATTTTACCTTAAAACCACTAAAAACGTACCTCCAACATACTGGTAACACCCATTCTGGCCACATCCAAGTCCCTTCCCTTATACGCTCTCAGGTGTATATCCCCCCTCGCACTGTATCCGGTGCCTGTTACTTCAGCAATATGGCCACCGGATGTTGATAAAGTAGTTACTGTCATTTCATTTTTTGTTAATGTACCTGGGAATTGTAAATTGTAAATGGAGAACGGGGTATTGTTTTTTACACTAGGTTTATTCAGTGTACCTTGATTGATACATGAAAGAAGATGGATGATATAAAAAAATTGGATATGTAAATATCGGTATAAATAAATATAATTTTATAATTCATATGCAAACGAGGCATATACGAAAAAAATCTATTAAATGCAACTGTGGTTAAATTAAATGCATTCATATTATGAAATAAATATTTAAATCAATAATCAAATAGACATCAAGTTAGTTATTTAACTAAGTCCAACATATCAACCCTGTTTTCTACGAAATTGGTTAGTTTTTAAACTTCATTATATTTACAAATGTCTAATGTCATTGGTTAAACTTACCAGTCTTATCGCTGCATATAACATTAACACAGCCTAGGGTTTCGACGGTGGGCAGTTTTTTCACTATCGCGTTGCGCTTCGCCATTCTCATCACGCCGAGTGCTAGGGTCACTGTCACTACTATTGGTAGGCCTGGGAATTAAAATACGATACAGATAAAGAAAAGCTTTATGCACGGTGTTATTATGTTACTTAAGAAACGCCCTAAGAATTTTTACACTGCAATAATTTTTTTTTTTATTTAATTCAAATAAAAATAAATACTTTTTAGTTTGTGTCCTTGATTTTTATATAAATAAAAATACTATAAAAATACTAATTCTTTACTTTTTATTTTAATTTTTTACATGGTTGTACTGTTATCATCCTTGGTGTGTATGCAAAATATCAAATAAATCCAACATTTGAAAGTCGGTCAAAATCACGTTTAAAGTTTCCGTTACATAAATACATACCAAGCGTTATACAAGCGTGTTAAAAAGGACAAAACCTCAAGGTCTCAAGACGAGTGGTTTAAACTCACATACTATTATTATAGATTTAAGTAGGAAAAATCATATATAAAATTGTGTAGTTTTAATATTTTCAGAATGAAATAGCTATAAAATATGGACAGACAGACAGAGCGACGAATTTATAACGGTTCCATTTCTTATCATGGAGCTACAGAACTAATGTAGAAGTCTAATACATTTCCTCTTTAGACTACAAGTTACCTTCAGGTATAGCAGCGACGGCCAGACTGACTCCAATTGTGAACATCTCTTGTATTGCCTTCCCTTGTAACCATCCAGCGATCATTATAAAGCCAATAATACAGAAGGAATACATGGAGAGATGGGTTCCCAATGTATCCATGGACTTTTGTAATGGGGTCTTGGGTGCTTCCTCCGCTTGCATCATACGGAACATGTCGCCGAATTCCGAACGTTCACCTGTACTTACTACGATACCCTAAAAATTGTGAGAAGCATTTACGTATAACAAGCTCAATGTTGAGAAAAAAGCCAAAAGATTCTCAAACAAAATTTAGTACTAGAAAGATTTATTTAGAACAACATAAAAGAGATCAAGATCTTTATTTTTATATCTTAATCAAACATAATATATTATAATAATTCATTACCAAGCTGTATTTTCAGTGTTAGTATACTAAAAAATCTTTTAAGAAAACAAAATAACGTAACTTAAACACCACCTGTGCCTTAAACACCACCAATAGAGGGAAGAAGCTCACCTTAGCGTTACCACATCTAACCAATGTGCCCATAAACGCTACATTATCCTTATTAACTCTCCCAGCGGAGGCTTTATTGGGCAAAACGCTTTTTGTAGCAGGCTCTGTTTCACCGGTGAAAGAGGACTCGTCGATGGACAAATCTGTCGATTCGTAAAGACGCAAGTCCGCAGGCACCTTGTCGCCAACGTTCAAATGGATTATGTCGCCCGGAACAAGATTCCGCGCGAGGAAATGTTCCACGCTTCCTTCTCGGAGACTGGAATGGAAAATGTCGATGAGTTAATTTTTACAATGTAACGATGACGCCGGTGTGAAATTTCATGAGTTATACGACCTTTCTTTATAGTTTTGAAGTCATTTGTTATTTTTTTTCTTTAGCTTCCCTCTTTTTTAATAGAACCAACACACTCTGTTTTCCGTTGCCACCCGATTTTAATACATTACGTATTGAGATGCGGGACTCAACACCGTGTTGTATCTACCCACAACGCAAGGGTGTAGGGAGGTGGGAGAGGCAAGCTTGTGTTTAAAGTGTGCTATATACTACTATAATACTACGTATAATATTTTAAATTTGGATTTGTTTGATAATATTATGTCGATTTTCTAAACTTACTTTGGACCGAGCTCCACTATGAAATGGTCTCTAGTTACGCCAATGTAAACACGTATATTTAAGTATATTTCCATGCAATTCCAGCGAACAGTAAGAATAATAACAATACATAATAACAGATACATCTCTACCGACTCTCGTAAATTTCAATTTCTCACATATATATGAAAGATTACACATTAGATGAGAATATGATTTCGATTACTTATGTATAAATTTTTAGAAAACCTATAAAAATTTGAACGTAGCAGGATAATTTTGAATATAGTGGACGGTTCCCAAGAAGCTCAGGTTAAAATCTCCCCCAAAAATTGTTTGCTATCCTAAGAGTGGATAAACACTTTACAAATATTATGATTTTTTTTTTACAAATTTTATGCATCAAAAAAAAGTCATAATATTACAAATATTATGCTTTTTTTTACACAACTTATATAACTAGTGACCCCTTCAGCTTCGTCCGCAAAGTATTTAATAGCAAAGTGAATTCCATTCATTTATCACAAATTGTAGCCTATATGTTATATTCATGTATAAACTACATGACTGTAAAGTTTCATCTGAATCAGTTCAGTAGTTTTTGCGTGAAACCGGAACAAATATCCAGACTCACAAAATATCACATTTATAATATTAGTAGCAGTCTATTCTACAAACAAACAAATTCATACCAATTGCATGTCGGCGGTACCAATTTATTAAGCTCTTCTAGGGACTTCTCCGATCGATATTCCTGAACGAAGGCCACGGTAACTACGATCATAATAGCCACAGTTATGGATATGGCATCGTCGAACTGTCTCATACATATGCTGACCACCGCTGAACCTGGTGACAAGGAATTAATCATAAATGTCTACATATAGGTATATCTGCTTAGATACTTGATTAGGCTTACTTTATTATACCTTATTAGGTATAAACTTGTGAATTTGACAGCTAAGAAGATAATAATATGAGCTGCCTTCCCAAAATATAACGTATACAAAATTTATTTAATAAGAATTATGTGTCCTTGTATCGTATGTGTATTCTCATAGTATACGTACATATTTTACATCCTAAAAAAAATTACGGGTGAAAATCATCACTGGCTCTCGTGACTATAATCCTCTCTAAGTCCTCCTCAAAACTTAGGGAGTGTAGAGAAGTACTAAAAGAGAATTTTAGAAATTCCTCCCTGTCAAATGGGAACCACCCCTTTCATTTCCAGAAACCCGCTTTTAGTGCTCTAATAAAAAAGAACGAGATTTTGATCGAGAATTTATTTATATATTTATTTACACACTTTATTGCACACACATAAACAAAACAAAACAAAACACACACACAAAACGTAAGAATAGAAGATAAAAAATGTATATGCAAAGGCGGTCTTATTGCTTCAAGCAATCTCTTAAAGACAACCTTTGACAAATGCAGGACTGGCTGATACTGTAATAGGCGAATAAAGCCCGGTGCAAATTAAAATAAAATAAAAAAAGTAATAATAATAATAACATAAATAGAACAAAACATAATATATACTAAAATAAAATAAATATATCAAACAATGTTATATCCAAACACGTCTTCTATAAGACTATTGATTGTTTTAAACACGCAAAACACAAAAGAATGCATAAGATCTAAAATTATAAATAATAGTGAAATTAACCCACTTGATTTAAATTAAAGTATTGAAATGAAATATTTCAGAGTAAAATCGTCATAAAAGTTATTGTTTAATAATCAATCGAATAGGTAATTACGTATTACTTTGTAACGCACATACCGATAATGTTACCGTTTTATGTAAGTACTTAATTTTATGTTCAAAAGGAGAAAGTTTGCCTTTTAATGATCATTGCTGTTAGTGTGGGAACTTTTAATTGAAAACGTATAAAAATCTATTCTATATTTGTTTATTATAAACAACTTATATATACGAACGTATACATTCTTAGCTTTTCACGTCATGGGAAGCGAGAAGCAGAGTTTGACAAAAAAATCTCTCTACCTACCCCGCTATATGCGGGATACAGCGTGAAGCTGAAAAAATACCATAACATGGTTTTTTTTAATAACTGTGTCCATATTAAAAACAAAACAACATTATTATCAAAGCCGATTATATACAGTAACGGAAATTAAAAAAAAAACACACGTAAAGCTAAGATTGCCTAAGCATTGTTATTTCACAGTGATTACTATTTATATATAATTTTATACAAAATCTATATTTACCGTGCAAATAGCTGTTTAATTGGCGTATATTACGGCCGAGAGATGTAACGGCTTGTTAAACGCTATAATACGTGAATTAAGGTCACATTGTGCGCGAATTTCAAAACGTGCCAACTAAATTACCCATTGTTCGATTAGACTACAGTATCCATTACAGAACTACTTTACAGTCTACACTATGTAAATACTAGAACGTAAATACGGTTATTTTAATGAAATTCTAATTTTTACAAATATATATATATATATATATATATATATATATATATATATATATATATATATATATATATATATATATATATATATATATATATATATATATATATATATATATATATATATATATATATATATATTAGATAAAACAAGATTTGTGGCCATTGTAGTCTAGTAGTGTACAGCTTATGTTTATAAAGACGATAACTGTGGTGCTCCCCGAGGGGATTCCCCCGAGTTTATATGAACTATATTTATTTATCCGCTCTTGTAGATAAAATTTTGGTTTACTTTCCGCCCGCTCAATACAGTATGTCGTTAATTCGGGCGCAAAATATCGTAAATCGAGTGACTTAACACTACGTTTTTTCTCCCTCCATGATCCATGCTAAATGCATAACAAATCGATATATACTGAAACACTATATACTACGTATATACCTACATAACTTTATATAAAATAACATACGAAACAATAAAAAAACTTAAGTTAAAAAAAGCTAAATTAAAAGGAATTATATCAACAATATATTTGTACGCAATCAATACTTTAAATACATTTGTACGCAAAGACCACACTGGCTTATTAGGCATCAATATACTTTCCTTTCGTTCCATTTAAAGGAGTTTTACTTTCAAAAATATTGTGTGTTATCATTACATAAATGTACCTACAGATTATTACGAAATTCACATCTTAACATGGGCTTTAAAGCGATTTTTTTTACAAATGGCGTCAGAGTATAGCCATTTGCTTTATTTTCACCACCTAGTATTTAAAATCTAGATCTGAAAGAATCTACGTTACTGATACTTAAAAGTTTAAGATAAAAAAAATATATATTTGTACAATTTGCATCATATGAGATATGAATCCGCAACTACCATAATGGATCAATTACAAATAAAAAGCACTCTAAGGTTATCACAACGATGAAATAAAGTAAAATATAGCTATATATAGACATAAAGCAACATTAAAAAACCTTTTAGGTATTATTAAAAATGAGTTTTAAATTGTAGAGGCGCACCGTGAAGTACCCACAATTGCAATTAAAGCGATGGAACACGTCAATGTCATACAAGAACATAATATCATAAAAATAAAATATAAATTGTTGTATACATAAAAGACAATATTTTATAATAATAATCTAATACCTTCACGTCTTCCATTACTGACTGACTGACTGACTGACTGACTGACTGACTGACTGACTGACTGACTGACTGACAGACCACACACAGCTTAGACTGTAATTTGGCATGTAGGGTCGTTGGGGAGTGAAGGGGAGCACTAAGAGAGGATTTCCCGAAATACCAACGGGAACAAGGAAAAGCGGGGTTATACATTTTATATTGCACGCAAATAAAATTGCGTGCTACAGCTCGTAATAGATATATATTTGAATATTCTCTCGTGAACCGTCGCGACGAAGCGACACAGCGTCTGTACACGCGATGTTGTGGGTTCAATTTCCATTAGGAGAGAGTTCATTATTTTCATTTTCCTCGCTCTAGTAAGACAAAGCCCGACGTTGAGTTCCGTTACAGGAACTCTGAGGAATTGGGCGAAAAGTGGGGAACGGCGTGAACATTACGTGCCCTCGTCCAAAGGCATAAATAGTAATGAATAAATAAGTAGACACTTTAAAATAAAACTGATTTTAATTGCATGCAACATACAACATTTCAAACGTGTCCTTGATATTAAATCGATACGCACTAGCTTCGTATGTATCAATGTCACTTAAAAATTTAAGTAAGCAATTGTTGTTATAGCTTTTCTATGGAAACGCCATATGTTAAACGCCAACCAACACTAGCACCATTTCAATCAACATATTCCTCAAACACTTAAGAATGAGGAAGAATGTAATTAATTCCAAAATTGCTGTTATAAAAAACATATACATACACATAATTAATTACAACTTAAAATCATGTTTAGCGATAGGCTATCACCTTCAATAATACTACTCATACTCTAGAATGTTTACATAGGTATATATAAACATAGCATTCACTGTACCGCACTGTATCGTGTCGTAAAAAACCTCTCGAACAGGTTCAACCAACACGCTAAGATAAAGATATATATATATATATATATATATATATATATATATATATATATATATATCTATATATATATATATATATATATATATATATATATATATATATATATATATATATATATATATATATATATATATATATATATATATATATATATATATATATATATATATATATAACCGATAACCGGAAACGATAAACTGATATTAATTATAATATCCTTTACGCAACAGAAAGTTAAGACTAAGAAATGTCGAGATTTAAATCTTTCCTAATATATTGAAAATTATAACTAAACTGAAATTCACTTCTCTACAATATGGACGAAAAAACCCAGTAGGAACTCCTCGCGAGACAAAAATTATCTACAATATGGCCAAAAAACCCAGTAGGAACTCCTCGCGAGACAAAAATTCTCTACAATATGGCCAAAAAACCCAAAAGGAACTCCTCGCGAGACAAAAATTCTCTATAATATGGCCAAAAAACCCAGAAGGAACTCCTCGCGAGACAATAATTCTCTACAATATAGCCAAAAAACCCAGAAGGAACTCCTCGCGCGCCCCAAAATGTATACCCACCACACGACTTCGAGATTAAAATTCCATAAAGTTAAAATTACATTGTACTAAATAATTTTCTTAAGTAATATTTTTAAAGTGTTAAGTTTGTAATTACAATATAACTCCTCTAACAGCATTTTTATCTATTTATTTATTATTTTATTTTATTTATTTATTTCACTATATCCGGTATATAGTAAAATAAAAGTGAAGTGGCGAAGTGTCCATATAACACGATTACCATCGGGCTACCTTTCGTATAAATGACAACAATAAGTAACAAAATACTATATATGTAAATCAATTTTATTTCATGCAAAACAAAGCATACAATACTTGCTAAGTAAATAAGATTCGTAAGCTAGGCTCAATTTTAATATTTTACGTATAATTTTTTATTTTATAATTTTTCGATTTTCATTCATACAATATTTCACTCTATATACATATCTAATAAGTAAATATTTGTATTATAATATTTTTTTATATTTGT
Source organism: Dione juno (assembly GCA_037127375.1). Classification (NCBI taxonomy): domain Eukaryota; kingdom Metazoa; phylum Arthropoda; class Insecta; order Lepidoptera; family Nymphalidae; genus Dione; species Dione juno. The sequence goes on from JAXRJS010000051.1 coordinate 241,405, forward strand.
ATTATAATATTTATTTGTATTATAATAATATTTTTTTAAAATATTTCATTGACTTACCAAGTAAGAGCAAAATGAGTGGATTTTGGAATTGCTCTATATACTTCTTCCACAGTGGATCCTCCTCCTTCACTTGAAACTCGTTCGGGCCGACGAAGTTCATACGATCGTTTGCCTCCCGCCATGATAGCCCTCGTCGAACATCCACTTGGAGACGCTCAGCCACCTAAACACAAACAAAATTTAATCAATCAATCCATATATACATATATAACTCTGCAGCTACTCAGTGACAGACAGACAACGCACAGCCAAAACTACGCAGCGTAGGAAGCTGATATTGGGCATTTAGGTGTCCGGAGGAATTACTAGAGAGGATGTTCTCTGTCCCTTAGTGTGGAATAATACTTTGAAACTAATAAATATTTTGATGACCGACGTGGCACAGAGGCGCAGTGTCTGCCTGTAAACGCGACGATTTTGTGGGTTCAATTCCCACTCGGGGATAATGAATTATTTTCATTTTCTTCGCTCTGGTAACAAGGCAAAAAGCGCGGCGTCAAGTTCCGTCACTCAACACGCCATGGCTCGAAAGGCGGAAAAGCGGAGAACGGAGTGTCTTAACACTAGGTTCCTACAGTTCCCTCTGCCTACCCTACCATATGCGGGATACAGAGTGAAGCTAATTATTATTAATTCATAAGAAAAAAATATGGAATTGTTTAGTTTTATATTCCACGCAAACATAGTCGCAGGAAGTCTTTAAATAAAAAACCAGACAGACAGAAAGACAGATACAATCGTATGCTAGGCTGAGTGCTGGTAAAATTTTGTATGAAATATCATAGTAATTTATTCATTAAGCAATTTTCAATCAATATGAATTTTCAATGAATTTTGCTATTTATATTAAGAAAATTTCATTAAATATTGAATATATAAATTGAAATTTAAATACACGAATTTTAAATGTTTCCACAAGTAAAAATAAAAAGTAAATAAGAAGTTCTAAATCATGAATTTAATATACGCATATGTGTTTAAAACTAAAATATCACTCGGTATTTGAATTAGCATCATATAAGATGTAAGCAAGTTTTCAGTATTATTTTAAATCTTCATACAAATAAGTGTTGTATTTTTCAATGTAGATCGAAATTCCTTAAGATAAATGGAACCAGACATACGGCTTTTGCGTCATCTGCATCCGTAGTACAGTATGCGCTTGTTCTTTATATAGACTGTGTTCGAACTTTTAAAAACTTGTCAGATGAGAGATGTTGTTATGGTTTTAAAACTGTGAAATTTTTAAATAAATACATATATCTTTTATATATTTACGTTTATTTTTTTGAAGACTCCATTCATTGCTTTCTGTCTGAATTAAATAGATTGAGCGTGATTAGGAATTCTGAAATGCGGAATTGAACGCCGCCAAAAACAACACGTTCATCTTTAAACAGTGTCCTGACTCCTGATAGAATCAATATATATATATATATATATATATATATATATATATATATATATATATATATATATATATATATATATATATATATATATATATATATATATATATATAAATACATAGTTATAATAGATAGAGACACCAACAAACTCTGGGCAAACGGAGGGTAGGTGTTTATTAAAAATATCTTCATCAATCACTCTAGTGTAAATAGACATTAACTTAAATGGGTTTTATTTGACTGCCTCGTCATTACGTGCGTGATATGTGATAATAAAGTAACTAACAATAAGTAAAATGTCTGATCAGTTATTAGAATTTTATTTATAGTATAATCAATATACTAAATAATATATGAATTTTTTTTTTTTTGAATGACAAAATGCTGTTGACCGCAAATGGTCTTTACAGCGACACCGGGCGGGAAATATATGAATATGAAACTCTTCCATTAGCGAACGATAGAGAACGCACAATAGAAACTACACAAACAAGAAAACAAAAATTTTGCATGTACATTGTGATCGCTTTGGATATCGTCGTGGAGTACTAATAAATTCTTAATTTCTATGGGATAAAACGAAAGCATAGGCCACAAAAATGTCACAGGCTCCTACACGTATGTTATAAGCTATTAAAATGACAACAACAACAAAAATCACTTTTAAATTATATTTCGCACAACTATAGACAGACTTTAAAACTACAATTTTATATAGACAAAACCTGAAGTTGACATGAGTGGACATGTCGCAGGAAATATATAGAAACCTGTAGCATGCCACAGGTGCTCATTGGACGGGGAGTCGTAAATACTGTTATGGGATGCAACTTGTAAGTGGCAATGGATGCAATTAGTATTCCAAATTGCCGTATAATATGAACGAAGAAAATGCCTGTATATATATTTTTTTTAACTACAGACATAATTTATTCTTCCTTTTAATAGAGATGAAAATATAGCATATTTTGGTTCACTAAATAACTAATGCATAGTCTTGTAAAAGTATTCATGTGTGTTTAAATATAGTGATATATTTAAATACACATGAAATTATTATAAACTACTTGATGCCCGAAACATTTTTGGCGTGGAACTTAGTATTTAGAATCAAGTTTCTTAGATTTACATTTTACAGTTCCAACAAGAGTTATTATGGAAAACGCTAAGCCGGCCATTTCTTTGTTTCTTATAGTTTAGCTGGTCATTTACAGTTCTACATCAGTATCAAAATGATAGGAAATCTTCAAAATTAATTGTACAGTTAGCTATGTAATAAAAAAATATATTTTAGATCCGATCAGTAATTTCAAAGATAAAAATATCCTGCGTGTACAAACAAACATACAGCTTTTATCATTTTATATATATTATAGACAGATACTTAAATAATTGTAATTAATATAAAATGTGAGCAACAATATATACACATTGAATTATTTATCATAACTTCAAGGTCAACATGAACGGTGCTTAGTAAATAATAATTAATTCAGTTGATTAATTTCAAGTTTACCTTTGACCACAATTCACTTTACCAATGTTAACAAGGTCTTTCTTACATTTTAACATTTATTATCTAAATGTTGGCACTGAAACCGAACACTCTCTACCAACTCCCTTGAGAAAAAAATAAAACGCTATATTTGAAATAAAAGCAAAATTAAGAGAAAGCGTAGATAATCTAAATAATCGCAAGATATAGTCACAAGCATTTAATGAGATATGCTCGTCATTGCCATCGCCATTGTTACAGGACAACACTGTCTGAAGCTTAGACTGGGATTTTAATTATTTAGCCTTTCATTGTTTTGCTCTATCAATCTAAACTGGTGTAAGAATACAGACAGAATTGTTATTAATTGTACGAGAGTTTGTAATTTATTTTGTCTTGAGATTTTTCTAATTGTTCCTAAGTAACACGAATATAGTCACAATGAAATTTATATATATATATATATATATATATATATATATATATATATATATATATATATATATATATATATATATATATATATATATACGAAGGAATTAAAATTTAAGTTGTTATCTATATAGAAAAAGGAAAACGTGCCACAGTAGCAATTCTGACGTTTGTAAACGAATTAGTTCCGTATAATCGGATTGATTTATGTGGAAATTTTGAATTCGATACAGCAAAAGTGGTAAAAATAAGCTAAACCCATATATATATATATATATATATATATATATATATATATATATATATATATATATATATATATATATATATATATATATATATATATATATATATATATATATATATATATATATATATATATATATATATATATATATATATATATATATATATATATATATATATATATATATATATATATATATATATATATATATATATATATATATATATATATATATATATATACATATATATATATATATATATATATATATATATATTATAATATATATATATATATATATATATATATATATATATATATATATAAATATGTATAGACAACTGACACATATCAATATATGTGTGTATATATATACGTATATATTTGTATGTGTGTATGTAATATAAATAATTAGTACAACATACACAACAAAAAGGCGAAAACTTATTGCTAATTATTGTAAGAAAATTATGTCCACAGAGTGATTTTAACATAAGCCGATAGTGTCGATAGTGTAAATTTTAATTTTATAGTTTGAAATGGTGTAACAAATTATAGACTATAACAAGTTAATACTGTTAATACAGATTGTGTTTGTGTACATATGCTTATATCTTTAATAATCTATTTATTTTTGGTATGAGTGAGTTTATATAGCAGTGTCAATTCAAGAGTAATTTTTATCCTATTATTATCCTAGAGTAATATTTTTAACACTACAGTTAGCGGTATTAGCGAGGATTGGCGAGCGAGGCGAGACATATTATTCGTTCTAAATGTAGCGTAATATAATGGTATATTAAAAAGGTATGACGAGCCATCGCAACATCTAGTTTATTATAAAGAAAAAGAAATAAGAATAAGATTTCAACTCGATGAGTTAAAATGAATGAACGACTTTCCATTCAGTTCATCCATAAGATTTACAGTGAGGAAGTACTGAATTAATACTATAAACCAGAAATTCACCTTTCGTTTTAAATAAAACAATTTAATGAATAAAATAATATGTATGTATATATATATTATATACATATGCCTTTTTTGTATAGTTTAATCGATTTTTAGAAGGATATTAAGTAACTTAAATTTAACTAAAACTTGGGCTGTTTTTAAATTTCAGATATCTTTATTTTAAAATCCATTGACCAAATTACAAAATGGATAAAAAACGTCCGTTTTCTCAACTTCCTAGCCGCACCGGTAATGACATCAAGTTGATAGTACAATTTTTTTATGTACTGTAAATTTTCAAGTAAATCGGACGGGGAATGTAAGATATTCTTAAATAGATAGATATCTAGTCTATGTTAATAGAAATACAAATAACTCAATGCAGGTCAAGAACTAATAAAATCTAAAATGAAAATAATAATTTTTATGCCCGAGATTAAATGGCCTAGCCTGAAGCGAGCGATCCTTACTCGTTTGTTATCTAAACATAAAGCTCACAACTACTCCAAAGCTTATGTAAACACTATAGAACGTTTGAAAAACAAAAGTACTTAACGCAAATATTAATCTTATTTTAATTAGTTTATCTACAAATACCGTAAATAGCTAAAATTTAGCATTCAAATTTGGGAACCACTGGAGATGATTTTGGGAAATAACAACAGGAAATATAAAAAACGTGATTTTACGTCTTACGTCATTAAACCAAGTTTACAATAAAAGTACCTACATACGAGTACCTATATAACCTTACCTTACATACATTAATAAATTTTTCATATTAATTGCAGCAAAATTACTTTCACATACAAAATATTTACGTAATAAGTATTTATTGCATTAATGCAATAAATATTTTACTTAACTACACTTTCACTCGAATTACAATATCATTTTTCTCTTTTAAATTTGATCTACATTACCTTATATGTAATACCTTTTACTTTTTTTTTTTTTTTTTGCAACTGGATATACTGGAAATAACTGAAAGTACCATTGTGGTTTAAGAATTAAAATGTTATCGGCTATTAAAACCGAAAGTTGTAACAATTTAAATTTCCAGGTTAATTTTTATGAGAAAAAAAAAGTGATCTATACTTATATTATAAAACTGAAGTTTCTTTTTTTTGAACGCGATAATATCAACAAGGGTTTTTGGTTGGGATTAAAAAAATATTTGTGTATCGATTAGTGCATTTTAAAGGGGAAATTCCATAGACTATAATTACATCACTTGAATCGTTCTTATGTCACCCATCGTGCCTGCGGTACTTAGAATCTGTCGCAACTTTTAGCTATTATCATTAGACCGAGATCTTATAACAAATACAACATGTCTATAACATTTTCAAATAATTTTATCAAGAAATTTTATGTATGAAACTATAATTACAAGAATATAATCATGCTCACTAACTATAATAATAATCATTTTTATGTCCAAATGTAAGAAGACATCATAGTCATGACCGGTGAAAATAAATATGTATAACGATTCATTGTCATTTTTTAAATTCAAATGACCTTTGAAATTATATATTATCTTTAGAAACTAGAGAAAGTATTTAAATATTACAGTTTAAACAATAAAAACATTCTTTATTGAGCATAAAACATAAGGAAAATAAAATTATTACAAAATACCCATTAAATAATGAATATGTTTAAAACATTTTAATCGATTTTTACTTATCGATTTTATAAAAAATTATGGCATAAAATCTTAGATATCACCATTTAACGATATCGTTAATAACACTCTGAAAGAACGATAATACAAACGCCACATGCGAATTAACCGTACGTTATTGACAATGACCCCAATTTGAGAGGTAGCCGACCGTTAGATAAATTCGTATCGCAATGTAAGAATCCATCGGACTGTCGAGCGTCAACTGTTTTGTTTCTACGAAAATATTCACATGGGAGTTTATATTTTCTCATGATAATAAAATAAACAGGGATAGCATAGTGATATCCTATCCTGGCATAGTGGGACAGCGTCGACTGGTTGCCAGTTCGATTCTCAATCAGGGGAATTGTTTTCATTTCTCTGCTCAGTTAAGAGAAAGTGTGGCGTTGAGTTCCGCCACTCAACAGAAATTCTCAAAATTGGATACACAGCGAAGAACGGCGTGTTCTCTCCGCCTATCCTGCTAAAAAAAAAGTTAATTTAATAAAACGAAGAGTAGCTGCATGAGTGGAATATCTATATACACTATGAATATAAACTTTAATTACATACACAAGCTCCAAATGCGCGAGGCGAGAAATTTTCGTTAATTAGTCAAATTGAAATATATGTAACGTACTACATATCAGCGGAATATATTTTAATTTATTATATGCCATATGCCAAGTAAGTGGTCACGTGGATGGATTATAGTTATACATCATTTAATTAATCTTTGGAATTTCATTAAATAGCAGCTAAGACAGAGTAGATTTGTGTTAGCTTGCAAGTTAGTTAGCTTGGACTACCTATAGATAGGTCAGTCAGTTACGTATGTGTTATTTACCAGTTACAGTAGTAAAAAGAACGGAGAGATCACTAAGTTCTCCTTCCAAGTGCGTTCAAATAACTTATTTTTTTATTCTATCCAACTCAAAATTATAAAGACTTATTACAAACCTTTTTTCCAGTCCAACATTTTATACCCTATAACTTTCTTGTATAGTAAAAAAAAAACAAGAACCCATAAAAGGCCATGTTGTTTGTAATCGACAAAATGAGCCCGTATTGCGTGTAACATGTATTTGTATGTAAGTGAAGTGCAATAAAAAATTGTATCATACTGCGAAGTTCAGGGACAAGAGCGGGGTCGAGGACCTCATCTTTCATTATGTAAATTCTAGTTTATTAAAGGTTAACCCGTACATAAATATGCAAGTTGAGAATTGCATTCGAATACACTCACGTATGTATATAACATATTAGCTCTATATGCGTATCGGTTGTTAGTTAAAATGTATGTTTGTCAGCTTGAATGCTCTTATCTCAGGAACTTTTCTTTCGAATTGAAGCATTACTTTTATCTCAAATAGCCTTTATCAGGGCTACAGGCTATGTTACATCATAAGTGCCTACATCACGATAATCGTTTCAATGTAAGCCTGCAGCTGTACCTGCTGAATGTTAATGGTGAATGTTATTTTTATTTGAAATGCAGCCAAAGCCGCAGATATAACCTATTTCCTGATAAATACAGAATTTATTTAGAATATTATACGTATTTATGAAATATATTAAAAAATCAACGCTAATTTACACCAAAAATAGTATTGTCTCTTGCCAAATGATTGTTTTTTGCAATAATCTTTGGGTAGCGGAAATTTAAAAATATCCCTACAGAGATGCTTACGTAATAAGTTGTATAAAGCATATCAGAGCATTTCAGAGAGCTTGGACGGTTCACGAGGCGCGGGTTCATATCCCGTTGCGTTAAAGTGTTTTATGTTTTATTAAGTATTTTTTTATCCTTAGTGTTTATTCACACTTTTAATGCATAAATATATTTAAAAATATATTATTATATCGGAATTCGTTGGATGAAGGCGGCTCAGGACCGGTCTTTATGGCGCTCAATGGCTGATATGACGATGATGAAATTATTATAAATATTATTTATATAAAGTAATTATTTAAAATGTGATGTGATACCTACAAAAAATGAATTTTGAACTAAACTACAATTATATTCGAATTTATTACTTCCTTATCAAATTAGGTGAAAGATCCAAATTTAGTTTTCAGTTTACCTAGACATAGAATTTATCTAAGCCCGTTTAAAAAAAAATGTCATTCTAGTATGTAAAAGCTAGAAAGTTATCACGAAATTTATTATTTTTGCAGCAACTGGCAACATACCATCGACCGTTAGAGCTAGTAGTGTTTGTATAACTTAACACGTGTAATGTTATACAAACTTTGCTGCTTTAAGAAATGAAACGAAATTATCTTAAGACTTAAAATTTAAGTTGAAATTTGTATTCAATTTCTCCACTATTTATCACACATGTGGCAACAGACGGAGAGTGTGTGGAGAATGAGAGAAGGAGAATGTATTATATATATATATATATATATATATATATATATATATATATATATATATATATATATATATATATATATATATATATATATATATATATGTCTCTCAATCCCTGGTATGTTGATGTGCTTAATAAAACAAGGAAAATGCGTTCGTTCGTTCGATATGTCCTTATCAATCTACGTTAAAAATTTATATACTGGCAAATTTCCGCTACGCGATAACTATTATGAGATTTATAAGAATAATCACTTGGCAAAAGTGCTATTAAATATTTTGACACGGACAGTTTCGAAGAGGCGCAGTTATGATAACTTTATGGTATGATACCTTTTCATAACCATGACGTTCATTTACATTTAAAGTAAGAAGTGATGCGTGTAATATATATACCTACGTCATATTTCACTATTTATAGATTATTTTTCACTATCACTTATGTATCGATCGTAGCAAGCGAAGCGTGGACATTCAGTTATTAAAAGGTCGCCTGGCAGACGTCTGCTTTTTTTAGCTCTACGTGTTTCTCTTATAGGAGAGTAGGCAAGAGAACCTAGAGAATCTGTGTGTTGAGTGAGATAATTTGCTTTCTCACTATGGAAAGGATTCGAACCAACCACAACTGCGCTAACAAAGGCCCACTGCGCTTTGACGGTTTCAATTATACTATTAATATAAAAAAAATACAAAAGATAATTTTTTAACAAAAATGTTTGAAATGCCGAAACAAAGAAATATTCGTTTACAAAATCTTTCAACGTTTTTTTAAGTGGCTCTCCATGGTTAAACGAATATGGGGCGATGGGCTTGGTCACCACTTGTGCACGTAATAGGGCTGGCGGGATACGAAGTTGATCCGCCACTAATCATTATCATATACATATGTTATCTTATTTTGTCAGCTTCACGCTATATCCCGCATATACATAATAGAGTAGGCAGAAAGAATTGAGTGTTAAGTATATATATACATATATATATATATATATATATATATATATATATATATATATATATATATATATATATATATATATATATATATATATATATATGTATATATATATATATATATATATATATATATATATATATATATATATATATATATATGTATGTATATATATATGTATATATATGAATGTATATATATATGTATATATTATTCAATCGCTTAAGATCCACGTGAACCGCAATAAGCTAATAATATAAATTATAAGCCTTTTTTCTAAAATATAGAAAAAAGTAAAAGATACTACGTATAATATTACTACAAAGCTTTTTTAATCGAACACCTTAATCTCAGAAACTTATTTGTGTAATTGAAAAAAAAAATTAATTGTTGGATAGTCCACTTATTCGAGACACATAAATGGACTGCCTATAGGCTATACTACATCACATTAAGCATTACTACGTAAGTCACTGTATATGCAGTCGTAGTTGAAATTTACACTTAAAATGTAGCATATACCGATCCTACTTACCACTATTTTCGTTATTTAATTTCTTCCAAGGGGACAAAGTCGCAGGTTAACGCTAGTACAGCAATAGCCTCCCTCGCATACCTGATTGCTCATCATATTCCGGCCATATTTTCAGTTAACGTTTCATATTTAAAGGCACTCTAGTTTTCACTAGTCGGCCATTGTAAAGGTTTATGCATAATAGAGAACGGTTATATCTACGAGCGCTATAATGGAAAAGTTAGTCAAAGGGTTTTTTTTAGTACATCTCTGTTTGAAATTTAGCTTCAGAGGTTATTGAAGTAAATCGAAAGTATGTTATTGTTTTAAGTTCGATTCTAAATTTGATATTTATTGTTTTATTTTTTTAGGTTTAAGATTACAACGGATGGAAATCGAACGTGCAACCGTCGTTTACTCAACACACACACCAAGTGACGCTGACGTCAAAACGAAAAAAGAATCTTTTTTATATACATTTACAACAGATTAAATGTTATTGTAAAAAAAACATCATTTTGCGCGTAAATAACCTTGAACGTTGAAATTACGTTGACAACGTACTGCCGAAACACTATATCCTGTTTAGGTTTATTTCAAAAATCCGTAAATTAAATATTTGGTTACTAAGGTGAATACCCAAATATTAAATTGAGATTGGTAATTAAAAAAAGTCCATACATCCTTCCATATTTTTATTATTTCTAAGTGTTAATCCTTTTCTGTACAGGCTCCACTCCTTTGGAATAAACTCCCTAAAGCTATTCAAGAGAGCCAATCAATCTTGTCTTTTAAGTCGCAACTGAAAAAACATCTCATCAACGAACTTAATAGTATCTGAAAATTATTTAACTTATCTATGTTTTATTTATATTATATTTTTATGTGTTTATTTTGTTTTTTGTGTTGAAATTTTATATATTTTATAGCGTATGTATGTATTTATATGTATTTGTATAAGTATATGTTTATTTAACATTATTACTGGTATGTATGTATATCTCGTATATCTTTTATGCTTTATATATAGGATTTTTTTACAGTTATTTTTAGTTTAATGTAATTACGTAAATTTTTTATCTTTATATTGCATTTTAAGAGTCATCTCGCTTCTTACTGCTTTCACCCACTTTCACAGGTTGGCTGGAAGAAATCTCTTCTAGAGATAAGTCCACCGTTTGGAACTATATTTTATTATGTATGTAATTCAACTTATATTGATTGCAATAAAGAATACTATAATCCACACCAAGGATAGAAAAATATTTAAGGAAAAAATATAAATTTGCCACTGCGTTCAAATTGTTACATGTTTTTTTATATGTTCAAGTATTAATCCATACATAGCCCATTTGTGGCCTCATCGCCTTTGGAAATAATGAACAAGTGTCAATTATTTGCATTAAGAATAACGTTTACAATATTAGCTTATGAAAAAGATTCAATGGGTTTAATGAGTTCATAGAATACATTCACTCATATACAATTATAAAATAAATTTAAATGAAAAAGCAAGTCTGCTGTCCTACGTATTATGAAGAGGATTCGATTGCCGAAGTAGGGGGCTACAACTAGTCTATGACAAAATTCAACATTGTAACCCATGCACTTATCACTATCAGTCACTTTAAATGGAAACGCCCTTAAGACAGTTTTTGATACTGTCTACAAACCTTAATCATATATGTTTTTGATTAAAACAACGGCATTAAGAAAAAGGCTGTTGTAAAATGTTTAATAATAGCAAATTCAGCTCGACTTGTATACTAGGTATATAGATATACTTGTATTAAAAAAGGTACAGTATTAAAAAAATATATATATTATTGTAATAAAGAAAATTAAAGTCGAATTTTATTGAACATCGTATAATCCACGAAAATTTACGTACGCTTTTTATTTGTTTCAAATCAATTTGATAAAAATGATATACATATGTCTAAATATTAAAAAAATATACCTACATAAAAAAATTTGCTAAGAATATATATCTATACAATTATAATAGTAATATACAATTGTGTATACTAAGTTATTATAATATATGAATAACAAAATTCTGTTATTATCCGTTGCCATTGGAATTTTGGGAAATCCTCTCGTAATATTCTCTTCCACTCCTCAAGGACCCATACCAAATCTCAAACAACAAGTACACACACGTACTTGGAAAGTCTAAACAAATTATCATATTACACATACCCAAGTAAAACAGATAACCTCCTATTTTAGAGTTGTTTAAAAAAGGTACTTACCTCCTCCCAGCTGAGTATGGAACTTTCTACAGCGCTGATCCACATGGCGCCGGCGCCCGCGCTGGCCTCTCCGCGCCGACCCTCCTCCGTGTTGGAATGCTGGAGGAAATAAAAACATAGTTTATAAATAATACATATTAAAAAAAATAGGCAGATTACGTAGAACACGCAGAAAAAGAAATAGATTAAAACTGTTCACCTCTTAATTCACAAGTCAATGAAACAAACAATGTTGACATTATTGTTATTATAATATGTACATGCATAAAAATGCGGAATATTTTTTATATAATAATATATGAAATGTATAAATAAATTATATAAATAAATTATATTTACGAGTATTGACCTAAAGGAGAGTATGCTATAAACAAATTGTCAAAAAAAAAACAAAATAACTTCATGAAAAAAATATATACAATCCAAATTTGAGATCTTTATAAAAATGGTTATTGAATACAATATATATTATTGCATGCATTCAATCCTTTGTTAGTTTAAAGTGAAATATCATCAATTCATTAAATGTTTTTGTAACACTATTGTACAATTATCAATAATATATAACATCTGTAATAACATTATAGTAATCAATATTATATATATATACATATATGTATATGTGTATATAAATGCTAACAGATATTAAAAAGTTACCAATGGTAAGGCCCACTAGGAATTCATATTCATAAGGGAATTCAAAATAAGTTAGAATTTACAGATTATTATTCTAGTTATTGTTCTCATAGCAAAGTTTATTTCTATTTTATAGTTAGACATGTCAACAGAATGTTTTATCAATTGTTTACTTTGTACACCATACTTCTTGCGAAAAATTCGTGACGATAAAATTTTATTGCTATTTTAAATAAGTGCCGACTGGGTTCACTAGAAAATATTATGAGGTTGGGCCAATGTTCATTAATTTAACAAGTTCTGTGCTTTTCTTTGTCTTGCCAGGGTGGAACCCTGAACAAGGATTGAACCAGTAACCATCACATTTAAAGTCAGATGCTTTCCCACTACATCACAATAGCCTCAATGATATATTTAAGAAGTAAACTGACTAATCGGTCAAACCGATAATTTGTAATGTGTGAATAATTGAAAAATTCTATGATTGATGACTAGAGCAATAGAAGCGAAAATAATCTCAGAGTATCTCTATCAATAAAGAAGAAAAACGAAATTTTATCCAAAGTAAAAAATCATTATTGATGTCATGTTGGATGATGGATAGTTGGCGCTCTTGGCCGAATATAAAAAAATCTTCTACAAATAATTATAGTAAATCGCTAAATAAGGTATTTTTTTATTACTGTAATAAAAAATGTAGTGCACTCAATTTATTTTATAGTACAACAATTAATGTGTCACAATTTGCAAAGTATAAGAAAATGTTTATTTAGTAATAAAATCTTATCTAATATGTGTTTACAACTTTATAATTGAGTTCATAAGTATATTGTAAGTGTAGTAATATACATTTAAATGAGATAAAATTAATTTCTTGTAAAATATAATTATGATACTAGCATTTTATTATAAAACTATTTAAATAATATTCACCATAATAAAACTACAACCTAAATGATAAATTAAGAAAGAATTTTTATTGCTATTAACTAGAATACACTGAATGCATTTGATCTAAATTTATCTGTTCCATTTTCACCTGTATATTCAGCTAAGTATAGAATTGAGATAGAATGACATGTATTTGCTCTGCATTTTTAATATTTAAAATATTTAAATAAAATAATCAAACACTGCTATATTTAGGTTTGAAACTAATTCATCAATAATATTACAAAATGCTTTAAGAATTTCTCAGTACTAAGTTTAGATTACCATTACTTTGTTGATGAAACTCAATTTATGCAACTTATTGTGTAAATTCATTTTCATATTACACAAAACATTTGATTATTTGAAGACATGTTTGTTGTAGAATGTGCTTTCAATATATAGTTTATTATTTGAGTTTCAATTACTAATATATTTTATTCTTTATCCTACCTACACCAGCTTTTGTAAACTCATATATTAAAAAATATTACTTTTAGAACTATATACGCAGGTAGAAAAATATATTTTACTTAAAATTCATTTAATTCATTACTTTCGACGTTAAAGCAATTTACGTATAGTGAAAGTGCGAAAAATAGCGATGTGATATACGATAGCGTTTCTAGAAAAAAACGAGTAGGTCGTCATCTAGGTGCATGCGACAAGACAATGTACCTATACGGTGTACAGAATATGCACTAAGTTCGATAGAAAAATCTAGGTCGTTTTAACTAGTGCAACTTTGGCCCAAATCGTTAGCTTTATAACCGGTGGATTTAAAAACGATATTAAATTTATAATATATTGTAGTCACCATGAACTTCATCGAATATACTAGACTAGTCTTTACTAGCACTGAACGTTAATGAATCAATAACATCTGGATGGTACACAAACAAAATCAATAACTTGTACAACTGAATTCACTAACCAGACTGGCGGTGTCTTGGCTGTCTATGGAGTACTTATCAGACTCTTTTGCTTGGTGGTCGGAGAAATTTTCATATTTACGCGTCGGACTGCTTTTCATCTTTCACAAAATGCCTTAGAGCTTTAAGCCTCGGAAGACATTTTATTTTCACTGAATAGACAACACAAAGCCCGAACGATCGCAATACCACTAACAATGACTTTTGACACACTGACAAGCGATGTAAAGTGACGTATACTTGACAGGCGCTGTTTACTGGAAACGTCACTACGATCGGATAAATGTACCGTAAATTGTATTTATTTTGTTTAGGCTTTTAAATGGTTTATAAGCATGACGTTCTATAATTTTGTACAAATATTTGTTTGCATTGGAATAAAACTTATTTGAATAGCTTTTTTACTATGGCATATTAGATTCAACATAATTATAATAACTGTAAAAGTGTTTTTTTGTTTTGATTTTTATTTTGTAATGGTATAAATGTTTTATTCTGTTGCAGTATTCATATATAATTGACAAATTAGTTAAGTTTAGAACATAATATAAAACCTCTTTAGAATTACTTAAATACCTACTTAATTAAACTAAATGAAATTACTTATTAACTTCAAATCTCCAGCAAAACTTACATTTCCATATATATTATTGTCTGACACATCCCATAACTGCACTTTCGTATATTGAACTCCATCGTTTTTATTCCGACGGAACATTTGAAACTAAAACTATAATACAAGGAGCACTTTAACAATCCAATAACATTTATAACACATTATATATTTTATTTTCTTATTTTTGAATAAAATTATATATATTTTTACTAACCTAAATAACACTATGCCCCCACTATACAAGTCATGACTGAAACGTGTACGTTTATACGTTATCAAGACAATGCTGACTGTACTTATCTAAGTCGCATTACGCAATGAGCGGATAATACTGATTTACATTAAATATCACGGCTATCAATTTTATTGGCTAATTTTCTAGTTATTGTAAATGTGGAGGTAGGAAAGCGCTGAGTATAAATGGTTGTTGGTTCGATTCCCACTTGGGGTAATGATTATTTTAGGCCAGTTTACTAGAGCCAGTTGGATAAAGTGCGACATTAGGTTCCGTTATTTAACTCCCAGTAGGTCGAATTCAGACGGAAATAGGCGAATGAAGAGCCTTGAACGCCATGTTCGAACTGTTATGAAGCTAAAAAGCCAGTGTGGAAGATTATATAAATAAAATTGTTTAAAAAAAGTTCTAATTGTTAGTCAAAAGTGCCATTTAGAATATTACCGCAAAATACTACGCCAAGTGTGACTTACACAGCATGTTATACAAATTGTACTCAATAGATAATTTAGGTACTGTTAACAGAAAACATGAAGTTTTGCGTGAATCATGCTATACTTATACCGATGTCTCTAAGCATTCAATGAGTTATTTCATACACATTTATTATTTGTCAATGGTAATTGTGAATAATGGTATATAAAGTAACTAGATTTTTACAATATTGCATCTACATTGCATACGATTATGAATAGATTGCCGGTAAATTTTAGCGATTTACTGCAACGAGCAGAGTTGTCAGCTACTTAGAATATGTTATGTACATAATAATTATTCTAACAAAATAGCAATAACTATATAAGATAGTTTAGCTTATTAGCTTAAAATACAAGCGCACTTCTAAGCTACAGGATAATTTATCACAATTTTTGAAATCGCATTAATAAAGAAAAAATTAATTATTAATTATAATATACTATTCGTTTATGCTACATATATGTAAATATTCCTTTCGATTCATTTTTTTTAAATCATAAATCTCGATCTCACTGGATAAAGAATACTCTATATATTGCTCCACAACCTCCTCTATCGTCCAGTAAAAGACGTAGTTAGCAATAGCTTTGTCTGGTACAAATAGAAAGACAGACAGTAAAACATAATAAATCGTTTGCTTGAGTTTCAGTATAGTGTCACTACGGGCACTTGTAAAACCAGTTATTTTTAAATCACAAATAGTAGCTTCAATTTGATTCATATGTTCTATACATGAATCTCTAATTTGAACCCACGACTATTTATATAGTTCTGTAGTCCCAAAATAGTCAATGAATAATTTAATATGTTACATGGACAGAAATGTACACAAAGCTGAGCAAAAATATTTACTTGGATTTTATTTTTTTTTAGTAAAAGTGAAAGTAAAAAATTGAAACATAACATTCTAACATGATTTTATTTAAATATTTATTACAATAATTTACAACATTTCTAAGATTTCAAAGAGTCTTGCAGTCCAAAGCCGGGGCCGGTGGGCTCCTCCGTGAGGGAGGTGAGGCCGCCGAGAGGTTCCGCCGCGAACCTACCGCTCCTAGGAAAGAAATGATCATTTTAATATAAAATATAGAGATGTGCCGACTATGACTTTGCCCGACTTTGTTGTAAAGAAGCAGACTAGTAAAAAATATTATGAGATTGGTGAAATATTCATTCATATAACTAAGTTCTGTGCTTTCTTTTGCCAGGGTGAAGAAATAACAAAAATTCGTTTCCCCAAAACAGGGATTGAACCAGTAACCATATAAAAAAATCTATAAATGATGACGAGAGCGATAGAAGCGATATATGTATCAGTATCTCTATCGATAAAGACGACAAACGAAATTTTATCCAAAGAAAAAAAAACATTGTTTTGTTTTCAAGTAATTTTTTTAACAGATTTTTAATGGAAAAGTTGCTATGTTTTTTTTTTTATTTCAAAGTGTCTAAGACTTATTAAAATATTTATAAGCGTACAAAATTTGTATTTAAGTAATAAATTTTTTGAGATATACAAACAAAGTATGAAGCCAGATAGTCGGCGCTCTTGGTCGACTAGTCGTAGACGACAATAGTGGCTAATTAAAAAATCTATTAATTAAGATTATTAATATATATTACAAAGGGTATAAAATTATGAACATAGCGGGATTTGATCCCACGCATCTTGGAAGCCGTCCAAGCGCTCTGACCACTAACGCATCCCACATTCGTGGGTTCAAATTCTACGGTAAATTTTTTGTTTTCTTAAAAATATTTTTCTTTCTTTAGTGTGGAATAACATTAATTTACAAATACTAAAACAAAAAAGACTAAAATAGATATTATTATATCGTTGTCTGTACATAGAAGATATAACAAAAACACTTTTATTTGGGGTATTTATAAATGTAATAGAAGGACGATTTTTAAATTTTTGTCTGTCTGTTAACCGATTTAAATGTAGTTTTAGCCATCGCATAATGGTAAGCTTCACCTAAAATTTAGAATTTATTTTATTTCAATCGGTTTATAAATAAAAAAGTTATACAAAATGTGCCTTATACTTATTAATTTAGAGTATACCATATAAAAAGTAAAATATTAGATAGAAATTAGTACTTTGTGATCTAAAAGTTCGTAAAAATAAAAAAAAAACTATGTATGATACATATGATGAGGTAGCCTTGGTTTTTTTCTATCATATTTCAATATCTACTGATATTTAAAAGTAATTTATAAAGAGCTCTTTCATTACGGAGCTACTGACAGACAAACTACAGTGTTTTCTACTGGCATGTATGGGAACCTTGAGAAGTGTAGGGCAGCATTAAATGATAAATGATATATAATATTGAGAAGCGTGTTTGAATGCTGCGAAATTGGTTTATCTGTCAGATAGCAAAATTAAATAGGCCGCAGTCTTATATTACGTCAATTCTTTCGATGTACAAATGCACTTGCTGCCAGAGTTTCATCGAATGGAAAACGCGTTATGATGAATCACATTTTTTTAATTTTCTTTTTAGTTTCACCCTGTATTTGTATCCCGGCACTTTCCGTCTTTCGAGACGTGGCCTTGATACCAGAGGGAGGAAAACGAAAATGACTAATACTCCCCGAATGCAACCCGCACTCATCGCGTTTACAGTCAGACGCTGCGCCACTGCGCCAAGTCGACCCCGAATGATGCGAATGTTAATAATATAAAAATATTTAACACAGTCAGGTTAGGAATACAGATATGCTTTGTATTCAGCTTTTAGTACTAGCAAATAATAATTGGTATATTAGAAATGGTAATACTGTAATCTTAGTAATCTTCTAGTGCGTTCTTGAGTACTAGCACTATTACTAATGCATTGAAAATAACTTTTTATTGAGAATAGAATATTGTTGTTAAGTTTAAATTACGCTAAATAATATCAATAAGTACTTGTTAGTAAATTATTTGACATGTCTATACGAAAATTAGTTTGTGACGGACATTTTATTGTTAAATTAAAAATGTTTAGTAAGTTACATAACCTTTTCTCTAATTATCCAGAAAAAAATATTTAGAAACGTAAAAAATAGTGCGTAGCGGGACTCGAACCCGAGCCTCTTGGATATCCAATAGTTCAAGCCACGTCGAAATACTTATATGTGTTTAATAACTTATAAATATATATATAATTTGAGTTTATATCTCTATCTGATAGAGTGCTTGAACGGCATTCAAAAGTTGAAAATTTTTATGATTTTTGCAAATACTACTTTAAAAGTTTAATTTTGTATATTACCTCGGTCCAGCCTTTGGTTTTTCATCCCTTTTGAGTTTTTCAATTATTTCTTTAGTATCTTCTACAGTTAGGTCTTCCTGTAAATGTTTAAGTTTGTTTATATAATTTGTATAACAATAACAATCCTTTATTGTACATCCAAGAAAAAATACACCAAAAAGTAAATAATATAAAAAAAAAAACAGAAATTATACAAAAAGCGGCCTTATTGCTTAATAGCAATCTCTGCCAGGCAACCTTAATGCAGAGGAAATAACAAAATTGAGATTGGGGATAGAGTGTCAAAAACTAAAAAAAAAACTAAATATATACTATATTATTAACGAAAATATTATCTATATTTTATTGAAGAATTATATGTTTATTTTATATAAGAACTTAACACTGTAGTGGCGGCAGGAGTCTTTGACAGAGGTAGATGAACAATCATAATAATTAAAAAAAAAAACCATTTTTTTTAAAAAATTCAGTGTTGTGCAGTTAGTTCAGTTAGAAACCTAAGAATGGCCAAATATCTTGACAATAAGTTCTCTTTGTCTACCCAGTTATGTTGGGAAAAAATAAATTATATATACTTACAAAATAATCATCATTGACTTGTACCATGGGGGCGTTGACACAAGCGCCTAAACATTCTACCTGTACATATAAATTTAAAAAAAATGTTAGTTTTATATAATTTGATATTAGTTGACAGTTATGGAGAATAATATCGACATTTAAAGATAATATAAATATTTTGAATATGGTATCTCAGCAAATGTTGTTCTGGCTAATGAGTATTTATTGCCGAATCATATGAAAATCTAAGATATGAAACATCTCATGTGGAACTAACTTATGAGGCATTGGATTCTGACAGTTCTTATGCAGAATATTTCTACAATAACAGAAATAAGATGTTATATTAATTAATAATACATAGTTGGCACTTCTATAGAACACCTTTTCTTTGACTTTTTTTCCTAGTGGATTTACTACAGTAACTACAGGACATTACTACAGTAATATAGTATAAATGTAAGACCCAAATATATATATTTTTTTCTGAACTAGTACTACACAATCAATTAGACAATATATTTTAATTGTGTACTTTTTGTTATTGTTTTAATATGTAATATAAAGCTTAAGCAAAGTTTTATAACTTGCCTCAGAAACTGAAAACTTTCCACAGGGGCTGTTTCCGCCCACCTCACAGCCTGTCGCTTCCTTAATAGCTTGTAATACAGCGTCTGAGCCTCTCAACCAGCATGGTGTTGTGGTGCACACTTGCACATGATATTTGCCAATAGGTCTCCTGGAGTAACAAAACATGGTTTATTAATTTTTTCACATGCTTTACATTTCTATCTTGCATTGTACTTATAAAAATATAAGTGCTCTATTGTTTTCGAATCCTACAGGAATTTCGATACAATATCTGGTGCTACCTAGTCTCTGTATATTTGTTAATTTTCAGTCGCTCAATGAGCAAGAAAAGTGCAGAATTATTTACTTTGTCTGCTGATAGTACTTTAAATTCAATACTTTCTGGATATCATACATACATAAAGCACAAAGTAGATAGTAAGAATCATATTTTAAAATAAGAACATACCTAATAAACATGGTGTAGAAGGTGGCTACTTCATAAACCCTCATGCGGGGTAAGTTTAATAATTCAGCAACTTTATGCATAGCAGAGATTGGTAGCCAGCCTCCATTTTGACGCTGTGCGAGGTCTAGTAGTGGAATCATAGCTCCTCTTTTATGACCTTCAGGGTATATGGCTAGGAGTGCCTCAGCACGCTGAAAAATAAATGAATACTAATAGGTTAGCATAATTAAATAAATATTAGTCAACAGTTGATAAATTAATAATTATTCACCATCTTAAGGATCTCATTTATTCTATTATTCTATATTTCACATTTGAGTGTGTGTTAAACTTTGAATGATAATTTTAAATTTTTGTTCTAAACAAGTGAATGTCAAAACTACCTTTTGATTTTCCTGCGAAAATTCAAATGGAATATTTGGATTATCTTCGGGGGTGTCTCGGTGTACGAATAAACTATCATGTTGTAAATTTGCAGTAGTTTGTAGGGCTCTTGATGATGCTCTCCACTGAAAAAATTATAATATTATTTTTCACTTTATATTTACGAAGTGTCACATTGATATTATGTAATTGGGTTTAAAGATTAATTAATATGTTATAATATTTATTAAATTACACGAACCAGGCCCTGTACTCCAGACCTAAGGCTGGACAACATGTTAAATTATTATTTAAATTTATATTCTATTGCGAAACACTGTTCGCGAACAAACCACTGCTCTATTTTTCTTACAACTTCGACGAAAAAGTTAGAACTTGTTATTGTCCACAGATAACAAAAACTTACTTTATACGTGAAACACAGATACTTAATTTCTTATTTTTTTTAGATATTTAGACGTAATTATTGAGATATTGAGTCATAAAATATCTAGTTTAGTTTAATTGAGTAATGGATACATATGATTTTTTTTAATATTGTAATACCTTTTTGTTATAACGCCTGCATAGATACGAAAGCAATATATCAAAGAGAGAAATAATTGAAATCTTAGATATATCAACTATACTAACATTATGTAGCTAGTAAATAATACAATATCAAATTAATAGTAATCTCATATTTTTTTTTTAATAAAACACAAAAAGCACTTGAAATATTCGAAATTTTTATATGTGAATAAAATTAGTTTATCTTGGAAATAGATATTATTAAATTTATTATCTGGAAATTGTCAAATTTAAAATCATATATTTTTTAAATAATACTTATGTCAACATTCTTAAGTTGATTAAGCTAAAACGTCTGAAGTCTACTGTTAACTTGATATATGGAAATTTCTAACTCATATGAAATAAAATACAAATAAACAAAAAAACAAAAAACTCATACATTATTTGTATGGGAAATTTTCATGGAGTTAATAAGTTCCATGTTTTCTAGTAAACCTGGCACACGAGCATAACCAATAAAAATCTTTCTTTTTAAAATCGAACCATAACGTCTCTTAATAAAACGCTATTGGCTTTCGCTTCTAAAGCTAGTTTTACACTTTTCAGCTTACTTTAAAACTAAATTTAATTAACATCAACAGAAAAATGAATAAGATAAACTAAACGAATTAATAATATATAAGAATTAATAATATAAATAAATATTTAAATAAATATTTAAATAGTATGACATTCAATTATTTTATGTAACATTCTAAAGATAACTTTTATTAATTTGTCAGATAGAAAAGAAGTTTTTATAAGCCAGCATTTTGTAATAAGACTTGCGCTGACGATCATTATGCCAAAAAGAAAATACAAATAATGATTAAATCTAGATTGAACGACGAAACAGATATGAATATGAAATTTGTTTTTTTATAACAATTTGGCTGTTTGACTCCCATTGGACGAACGTGTAGAGCTAACTTGACGTCCATAAAAGGTATTTCTGCCTGCAGTGCACACGCCTACTGGCTCCATGAAAAAAGAATAAAAGTAGAATGAATAGACAGAATTGGCAAAACAACGATGTGGTTGTTATAGCAACTGCCGCACTTGGATGCAGGCAATAATATTAGGATTATGTTTAGGTATATAGGAATGTACTTACTATTTTACGTACGAGTAGGTATATGTTGATTGGTTCTCTACTGTTTTTAAGGTACACAGAAAAGCACTACTTCTCTTACTTTTTTTAAAAAGAAACAAGGCTGTAACCACGTCCAAAAGGCTTTTGGCTGACCTTTAAGCAAAATATATATAAAATATAAGCTTAATGTAAAGAAAATAAATCATTTCAAAGCATAGTACAAAATAATGATAAAACATTATGACTGAATAATTTTATTAAATGTGAAATATTTCTACACTAAGTCAGTGTCGTTTTGCTATCACGTATTGTATTCGTAATGGATTAGGTAAAGAGACAATATAATGTTAATTCACTCCTCTCTCCAGTTTTCATACATTTAGACATATTATTGCATAGGACGTCGTCTAATTTTGCCTAGTTTCAGGAGGTAAATAGCTAATATGTAATAAGGACGTTTATTTTAACATATAATTTCAACACGGAGTAATTACCTATGCTACAACGTTAATTGCAATATTCTTTATTTAAAAACGAAATTAGCTCAAATATTAATAAATGTATCCGCAAGCACAACAAAAAAATAGTGTTATATTTTCTTCAATCATCCACTTAATTATAGCGCCATTGCTCTAGGGCACAAATGCAATTATCGAGTGCTAGCAAAAAAAAAAAGCGACACCGTACTATAAAGTACGTGTCGTATTTAGGGAAAAGTTTAATCGATCGCCGGTAAAATTCGGAGACCAATCACCAAAAGCAATTGGTCACGGCCAAGCCAGTCTATTCGTCTAGAAATTAGTTAACGGCATCTCTGGCACTATTGATAAGAAAATGGTTCAAAGTAGGCGCCGCTCCAATGTACATAGAATTGGGCTTTTAGAAAGCATATTGTTGCTGTTATAAATATCTAGCTAGAGATAAGAGTGGAAATTAAAGTTTTGTGTTAAATGGCGGGGCCCGATGTGAATCGTGTGTTCGGATGCTCGAACGAAATTAAGTTATCATTGTAGGTTTTTTGTCATTTACCTGATCTACTTTTTGGTTACAGTTACTTTTATCTTTTTATGCATTATATGTTGATATAATAGTTATTACAGTAAGAAAAATTGCTTGTACCATTATATTAGATAGATATAAAGTTGACGGTAGTCGTCTCTTCGATTTTCTTATTTCAAAGACAAAATCATTATTATGAGTAAGTATTTTGCACAAAATTGCGTAAAAGTTATCAATTATGTATATAAATTACGATATTTTGTTTAATATTTTATTTTTTACAAATTTAGAAGTATTTTTTTTCTTTTAAGCTTTTGATTGACCTTTTCGCTCTTAAATACAATATATTAACCTAAAAATGACATGTATATAAATCTTAATTAATAACAGAATTGTCATGAATATTCATGAGAACAAAATTATACTTTTCTCGTGTAACCTACAAAAATGTAAAACTATATATATATCTTAATAGCTCTATGTTAAATTATTAATTTTAACACTGTATTCCACAAATGGCATGTGTCTAGGCAGAGGGCTCTCCGCTTTCAGTCTAAATATTGTGTGATCTGTGGCAAAATTCTACGCTGCATTGTGTCATATGTCATATACAAGGAAATGACAATTCATTTCCCCAAGTGCGGTCGAACCGACAACCATCGCCAGACTAAGCTGTCAATATATTACTTTAAACATTAAACTACGCCTACAAAAAAAAAGGATGGACATTATATCATTACCAAAGCTCAAGTTAAGTTGGTGCCCATCAAATAACTAACATAAACGAAATCGATTGACTGTAAAATTTGTAATTAAATTCGCACAAATCTCTTGGCATACAACATCTGACGTAATGGTAGGGTCGTTTTGACCTTTAACTTTTTATGAGCTTTTGGAATTATGCTAAACATTCGACCTACAGACGTTCTTAGAACCAGGTAGGTATTTGAGTCGCTAACATTTAATCTTTAAAATTTAAAGCTACGCATATTTCAAATTTCTTTGTAGTTTACTGAAGATGTTGTAATCAATGATTATAAATTTGACCATTGAAGGAATATACCTAAGACGATATATTCTTAATTCTTGTTGCTTTCATGTACTGGACTTGGAATTGTATAGAATCATATTCATCATATTGGATAGAATGACGCTTTTTAAAGTGCGTGCGCAGATCTTAACGCCTTATTCGATTGCCGCTGGACAAGACGAGTCTAGGTTAATAGTCTAGGTTAATAAGCGTAGTAAATAGCCAAAAACTAAAAGTTCATTAATTAATCTATTATCTAAAAAAATTTCAAAAAATATATATCATATTCCACGATAAGGAAACACTACAACAATATATTTAGAAATTGCATAAAAATAGGGACGCGGCGATAATTTTTTTATACGTTTTCCAAAAATAATATATCAGAAGTAGTACATAACATTACCAATCTAATGTAAAATTAACGTTCTGTCGAAAATCACATCCACCTACCCGCCTACCCGCCTACCCGCTTACCCACCAACGAGTACCTATCTACCTACCTACCTATGTAGCTTACTTCACAGTTCACACGCAATAGCAACATTTAGACAGATGGACGGTGCAGTAATTGTAAATAAGTAGCATCAAATTATAGGTCCCTCATATGTAATTGATTTTTATTGCGCGTCTCGTTAAGTGGAAGAGAGCAAAGAAATATTTAACGCTCCACATTCACTTTGAAATTGCTTTATACTCGTATGTTGTTATAGCTTCATTTGAAATTTTTTTATTTATTTTATTATTATTATTAGATTTACGTTTAATTCCTGGTCCAGAGAGGTTCAAGCTCTTAGTGTTCGTAGCTAGCTGCCTATCTAAGTAATCCCGATTTCTATCTAGAACAGCTATTATTTCGCCTCCATATTAACCTCTTTATACTCGCCATCCGCTAGGGTCCTCATGGTTACGTGAACCTCTAGTATTCTCTATACTGTGTTTTCGATGGTCACTTCCGTCTATCCATCTATTCAATCTATTTCAATTTATTTTTTCATCTCGCTTACCTTGGAATTTTGCATTACTTGCTAAATTTCATGTTTCATAGCTGCGTTATTTTGGCAGTGCGTTGTCTGTCAGCAATTCTTTAACGAGACCTTTTATATAGAGATTAATTGTTAGTACGTGAGTGATATATAACTGTCATATAGATGTTAAATGGAAAATAATCATGTTATAATAGGTATGGTACCTTTCACCTGCAACTTCACACTAGCTAAGATATATACCTTGTAAGTAGCTGGGGTAATTGTGACCGCAAATATAGAGGAAAAACAGTGGAAATACAGTCCAAATGAATGACCTGATTTAATTTCGATTCAACACAAACATAATGTTTCTATTCGTATCAATAATTCTCGAGACAAGCGCGTTCAAATATGCAAAATCTTCAGCAATATTATAAACTAATAAATAAATACCCTTTTGACATATGTTATATATGTATATATTTATTTATATTTATTTACCTCCATTTACTGTTTGTATTGCTAACATTTATATACAGCCGATAGATGTGACAAGTAAAATTATATTATAAGTATATATATACAAAACAGACAGTATACAAAAGTCCTTTCATCTCAAAGTTATATTTAGATCTTATTTAATATTTTCATACTGGCACGCTATAACGAAAAAGAAGAAGAAGAAATTAGGTAATGAAAGCTTCCATATATTATAAATAAAAAGTATAATAAATCAATAAATATACACTTAAACTTGAACCTTATGAAAAGTGAGTGAGTGTGAGAAACTTGGTACTGGAATAAAGTTTAATAATTTTCAATAATTTTAAGGTTTATTTTTATGTTATTAATTTAATCGTAATATATTTCTAATTATAATATTACTAACTAAGCAATTTTTAATTGCATTTAATCTGAAATACTTATTAAGTACATGTACATGTAGTGCTTCTAGTATAAGACAAGCAGTAGTCCGCTAAATTTGCGTCGACTATAAAACCTAATATCCTGTCACTTCTCCTTCCCGTTGGTATTCAGAGAAATCCTCTTCTAGGGCTACCCTACCCTCCCAAGAACAACAAGCTAATGTCAGATTTCGTCTGTGGACTATCTATCAGTCACATAATAAGGAAAGTATTAAATTTTATATTAAATAGTATTAATAAATAAATACAACAGCTACCAACCAAAGCACTGGCCACTAGCCGGTAGCCAGTGTGGTGGTTTAAACTTTAAGCGCGTTAAATTTTAAAAAGTAGAATGTTGTTGAAGTCAGCATTCCTTTTTGTACATACAGTTCAGAAATTAGTGAAGTTAGAATATTAGTTGAGAATATGGACGTCACTTTTATGTTTTTGGGTGTTCCCCTTTCAATAAAACGTTTGGTTAGATCAGAAAATCAATAAATATAAAGACACAAAGCTATAATTTTCTTATGATAAGAATTATTTAATTAATTGTATATATGTTAAGAAACATCAGGAAATGGACTGGAATCGCGAATGCCGCTGAATTATTTCGTCGCGCTAGAGACTCCAGTAAGTACTTACCGCTCCGAGCTGACTGCCAACCTTCAGTAACTGGAGAGGCAACCCTAAGAAGAAGAACATATATCAATAGTAATATGGTTAGTGTTAATGGTAAGGAACTAAAATTATTAGAACATAAAATGGGTACGAACAAGGGTTAAAAAAAAACAAAAGACAGAGTTTCGCATAAAAATAATAATACATGCAAATTACATTATCACCTTTTTCTAAATAAGTAATTTTTATTTTTAAATTAAACATATATTTTATTACTATATTAAAGAACCAAACATAGCCTCCTTGCTATTTTTAGCCTCCACTAACAACTTATAATATATCACACAAGTTACAAAAAACTGTAATATAAACAGAACAGAAACACATCATGCAATTTATAATTTATCTTAGAAAATATCAAAAACGTCCTACAAACGTGCCATTCGAAATAATTTCCGCTGTAATAAGCCGCCACGCGACAAGTGTTAAAGCACTCGATACAAAAAGACAGTGGCGATAGTAAAAAGCGGGATAAAAAGCGTTATTGCCTAGACTTTCTAGCCGCGAAGCGTTCAGGCGGAACCAGGAAGGAATTAAATTGGATTTAAAAAGGAATTATCACCGAAATGCTGTACCGCTATTTAGTGTAAATGATAAAAAATATAACCAGTACGTTCCAGAATTGGTTTTTATTTGGGAATTGTTGTGTAAATGTAAGTTAAGTGTTTTCTTTTCATCTAAATAGTAAAATAACTGAAACGTTATTTATTAACTAGTGTGATAGGTTTTAATTGACATTTGAGATGGGTCTGGATGTAAGCGCGTAGTTTGTGGGTTCGATATCCGTTTAAGTATGGTAATTTAATTTAAAAAAATTAGATACTCTCGATCAATTAGATACGACCCTACGTAATACTAAAAGGTTTACACTAATTGGCATATTACTTGGCGCAATTGAGCGGGAGACAACTAGCCGACAGAAAAAGAAAAACTTATTCATAAATCCCTAAATCTCCACGAGCTTACGAGCTTTACGAGCTTATTAGAACTAAAAGACATCAACAACCGAACACAGACGCCAATCCACCCAAACGGCTCTACCAAGACCAAAAAGGGAGAACTTCGACTAGAAACCGCAAATTTACGAGTGCGGCTCATCAAAACATAACTCGCTTGCGTAATTTAAAATATAGCCGACGCGAGGACGTAATTGTACAACACAAGGCGAACCCATGAATGGGACGGTCCAAGCCGGGAAAACGATAAAAACAACGCTCCATATTCGAGAAATGATTAAAAAAGGAGGATCGCGAAGAAAACGAACGACCGAGGCACGTACCATGGTTAAAAAGACTATCCTACCGGAGCGTGAATGAAAAAGTTGCCCGCTACAGGCCGCGTAACCGTAATCTTGTGATTATTATTTTTATTTTCGATTCCGTACGCCTTTTTTTTTATTATTATTTCGTCTTATTATTTCTGTTATTTTAACACAACGTGTATGTAGGTCAGGTTTTTTTTGGTTTTTCACGGCAAGAGCGGCAAGGTCGCGTCGTGGATCGTAATTATGGTGCGTGGATGCGACGTGTAATCGATTTTTCAGTATCGATTCCTTAGTTTTTCTTTTTGTTTGCATTGTTAATTTTATTGAGACGTTTAATTTGTATTTAAACGGGTTTCAGATTCTAATTTGATTTGAACCAATGACAATAAAAAAAATTATGATCAAGAAAAATTACCTTCCTTAATTATTCGCGATGTCATTAAGCTTCAGGCTTTTTACCGCATATAGCAGGGTAGACAGAGGAATACTAGAGTTACGATACTTCGTTCCCCACATTTCGCCTAATTTTTTTTAAATATTGCGTGTTGAGCGGCGGAGCTCAAACTATGTAATTTAGAATTTATATTTTTTTTCAACTACACCTTCATCATCATTTATAGAGTTTCTTTACATTTTCTAACACACATTTATTAAAGTACATGATATTGTAAAATTGTCCAAACTAATCAGTTTGATAGTGAATTCGTAGCATATATACGTATTTACATAATATATAAAGATTTTGAAAATATGTTATTATTTTTCTATTTTTTATTATATGTGAATTTTTTTTTTTTTTGTAGAATTTTCTTACATTAAAATGTATACAACATATAAGTTAAAATATGATAAAATAATAAATTAATACACACTGCAAATAAAACTTTCACATAAACGGAAAAAAATTATAAACATGAACTGTAAACAAGTGTAAGTGTTCCGATGGCACACTAAGATTAAGAAAGATTTATATAAAATCAGTGTTTTCTAAACGGTAGCGAGTTTCGTTCCCGTATGTAAATTGTATAACAATTTGTGATTATTATTGTAAGTATAATTTGTCGATTCCAATGCTTTTTTTTATTTTCCCTATAACATCTCGCTGGATCCCGCAGACACTTCCCCACTTTCCGAGATTCCGCGTGACATTGCGTGTTCAGAGTTTTCCCGTTTCGGTAAAACAGGACAGCCTTGAATTCCCCCACTTAACATGTTACGTCTCGAAATTGAACGAACAAGTGAAATGGTGAATTAAAAGCGTCGGTCGATGTTTTATATACGTATTGTGATATATTTGTGAAGATATATATATATATATATATATATATATATATATATATATATATATATATATATATATATATATATATATATATATATATATATATATATATATATATATATATATATATATATAAACGATATATTTAATCGTCACATCGAGATCTATATACATACATGATGGCAGACAATGCTCAGACGAAATTACGCTGCTTATAAACGAAAATTGAAGTTTTGCACGGGTCCTTGGAGAGTGCATTAAGAGAGGATTTTTTTTTCGAAATTCGAACGGAAACGAGAAGGACCGATATTATACATTTATAGTCCATAGTCCACGCAAAGCGACTGCGGCCACGTTTAATATAAAAGCAAACCAAATTAACTTAAAATTACAAACTGTACACAAATTAATAAAACTAAGACCTTGTAAAAAATCAAGTGTTCTCGACAACAAGTGG
The DNA here is from genome assembly GCA_037127375.1 of Dione juno. Taxonomy (NCBI): domain Eukaryota; kingdom Metazoa; phylum Arthropoda; class Insecta; order Lepidoptera; family Nymphalidae; genus Dione; species Dione juno. The sequence goes on from JAXRJS010000051.1 coordinate 272,082, forward strand.
TAACTTACGATTCTATTTTTAAAAACATACGTACATAAACGCAAGTTAATGTTTCTATTAAACCGCTTCGTAACTTCGTACGCAGTTGGGTTTTTATGAACTAATGCGAAAATAATTTAACCTAGAGAGGTCTGTGTCGTTGAACTCCTATACAGAGATATAGCAAATGTGGATCACATTGAATGGTTTTGGTGGAAAAATGTACATTTTTGTTATAAATCTTAATTTTATTAATTTTGTATCACTAGAACCTAGTGTCAAATCACTACTTTGTTCACTTTCTACTGCGATTCGAGATATTATGTATTGAGTGGCGGAGCTCGGATTCACTTTGTCTTGACAGAGTAAAGATGTGAAAATAATTAATTCCTCCGAGTAGGAATCGAACCAACGACCAACCACCGGGTACAGCCAAACACTTCCTGGGCTATAGTGAATTATAAGATTATACTTTTTATAATTCTTGTAGGATAATAAGCGTTTAATTTTTAATCGTATATAAATTAGTTTTGCAAGAACTTTAGTGTTTAATTATCGCATATAATATAGAAATATATAATAGAATAAAACTTTTGTATATTTGCCATTTTACAAAAAAATTATTTGTAAATCACTATTTAGCTCAAAATCTAAGACAGTTCTATAGATAAGAATCTATTTGTTCAAGTACCTATTAAGCTGCAACAGAGTCCTTAATTCCAAATAAAACACACTTTTGTGATGTTCAATATATAAATAGAATAAATCGATACAAAACCTGGCTTAAAAAGAATTGTTAGGATAAATTAAAAAAAAATTAACATAAAATGTCATCGTGGAGAAGTGCTATAGGGTCTGACTGTAAAAATGGTAGTAGGTTCACAAGGTAAAGAATTATTTTAATTTTGATCTGATTTATCTGGAGAAACAAGCGACAACACAGCGTTGAGTTCCGCCACATAACGAAGACGGCGGAGAGTCTCAACACTAGGGTTTCATTATCTAAAAATCTTACTTAAAACGGGAACGGGATACCAGAAATAGAATTTAACATACTGAATCTATTTTGCACGATCACGCTCAATTTAAAACTTAATGAATTAATTGAAATTTAATACCTTTAACTTTTGCATTATAATGCTTGACGTTGAATTGTTCTGACAAGCTCGGCGCTGGCAGACAAGGTGTCACGTATTCAATTATCTTTATCGCAAAGAGTAAAAAAAAAACAATTTCGTATATTTAATCTTAGGATGATAAGATTAAAAAATAAAATTTTATTATTAATTTGGAGACTAAACATTATTATTATATAACTTTTGAGTATCTGTAAGCTCATTTTTTACGTTTAGTTGTAAATCTTACTGTGGATAAAGCATAGGGATAAATCGTATGGAACATAACTATTTACTATAAAAACTTAAATGATAAAGTCTTGAGAGCTTCCAATATAATTTTTTAGTTATTATAATAAATGTAGTATTCAAAATTGCTAGCTAGGTTTTTCCTTGTGGCTTAGTACGCGTGTTGTAATGGAAATAAGAATGAATGAGAGTTGTGTATGACATTTCACACATTGTAAGAGCTGTAGGCACTTAACAATTAAAGTGGTGTTATATAGCCTAGGCTATAGGCTAGGCTATAGGCTATATGACATTATTATCCTCGATAAATAGGCTATGTAAACAAAAAATAATCTTACAGATCAAACTAGTAGTTCTTGAGACTTCATACATCTTAAATAAGTATATTATATAAAATATATATGAGATATTCAGCATACATTAGAAATATAGATTTATATATAATATATATTTAAATGCCATTTTATCATAATTAAGCAGTAAATAGAGCAAGTAGATGCATCTAAATATAATATAAAGGCAATTAAACTTGTATTACGAGGCAGCTATTGTTGTTAGTATGAATAAACTAATTTAGACACGCCCGTCTGTTGAGCTACTGAACTGATTTAAATTTTTTATCTGTATTTTTAAATTGTCTATGGTATAATAGTAAAGAGGTTTCTTGTAATTAAAGCTAGAGTCTAGACGAAAAATAAGATAAAAAATTAATGTATTATTGCAACAAAATAAAAAATTACCATAAATTAAATTAATTTTATAATTCGTTTGTCATAATTATATATATTTTTTTCATTTGCTGTATAGAATTGTGTTACAACGTAAGATTATTTAAAATTAATATTGAAAGTTAGTTTCAAATTAGTTTAGGAAATGTATTTAACTATTATGTGTAAAGCACATATAATAGTTAAATACATTATTAATTATTTCATGAATTAAATTTTAAATCTTATTAAAATATAATTTTTATAGGTCGCATAAAATAAAATAAGTCATATCACATATGATTTTTCTTACTTTATTAATCACGTTCCTAGGTATTTCTATACCCTTTTCAGAATTGAAGCCTTCGTTTAAGCGAGGAAAAAAACGCGTTGAAATCGTTTCCTTGAGGAAAATATTGTAATACGGAAGTGTTTGTAAAAACGTCTTATAAATTATCTTCTAAATTTAAGCTTAATTATCTACTATCGTTCTATTATATCTACGTGAAAATAAATAGGTACATATAAATATATAATTATAATTACACAAAAGAATAGCGTTAAAAATAATTAAAACAGTTTTTTTACCTTCACGCATATAGCAAGCTGGCGGTATAGGTTAGAGGGAGCCTTATGTTAAAATATTCTAAATCCCGCATCGCGTGTTGAGCGGTGAAACTCAACGCCGCCCTTTGTTTTGGTAGCAGAGTTTCCCCAAGTGGGGATCAAACCCACAACCGTCGCGGTAACAATCAGAGGCTGTGCCACGATGATCAAAAAAGGTAAAAATTGTAAAATGTAATAGGCGAAGCATAACAGAGAAAACAGAGAGTAATTAGTGTTCAAACATTCCTATCTCCGTTTCCACTAGAATTCGGATAATGACGAGTAAATGAAAATGTAGATAATTTTAATATTTCTTTTCCCGAACAGAGAACTCACAACAATGTTTCTCACAGACTTTGCCCCATTGTGTCGAGACGGCCTCTTGATGTAAATTACACATTCTTCATATATGATCTATTGCACTCAAATATTATATTTTAATACTTTCTAACATTAGTAGTATAATAAGATTTCTTCATTTCAAGTATTGCACGTTAATAAATCATTTTAAATCGATAACAGTTCATTGACGCCGTAGCTTAGTGTGTACTATGTAAGCGTTATTGTGTATGCACCTATATGTTTGCGATTGTTAGTACAGTCCAACTTTTAATTAAATTTTCAATTTTTTCACAGCGTCTCGCTGTATCTCGTATATCAGGGTTTCTAGTGTTTCTCTACACTCTATTTTTGAGTGTCAAAACTCAACACCGCGCTCTGTCTTATTGCAGAGTGTGATAATGGAAATAATTTATTTCCCAGATTGAGAATTGAACCCACAACCGTCACGTTTAAAATCAAACACTGCTGCGTCATGATAGCCTATTTATTTATAAATTTATATTTGAATATTATAATAAAAACGTGTCACGAGCTTACGTTATGCTCACCTATATATATTTTTACGTACTAGGTTATATAATTACAAAAAATATATAACTAACAAGCAAACAGTGAAAATTATACTTATAATCCCTAGCCTTGTTGTAAATAACAAGACTTATTCTATACAGCCTAATGAAAAATAAAAAATCATAAAAACTTTTTTTCAGTGTCCAACATAATATACATTTAAGTTAGAGCCATTATAGTCGCCACTGGCAACGCATTTAGTCATCGTTCCGAGTAAAAAGTAAAAATAGCTGACCAGACTCTCATCTCGCTTTCAAGGCCAAGTACTGACTTCAAAACGAAACAGATATACACAAACATTAAAGAGAGAAAAGGACAAAAGATACAGTGTCTTCGTCCTTTGAAAAGGGAAAGTGGTACTCAAAGTATAGGTAAGAGTGAGATGAAAAAATGTCCAAAGGGTTGTGAGATGGCTATATTGAATTGTGTGTGTGTGTGAGGGAGATAGTTGGAACCGGTTAATTTTGAAGGGCCCAGTACACTGCGCCCGCGTTGTTTATGATTATGTATTGATTTCAACTGAGTTATGATCGGGATAACAAAGAAAAAATTCTATCCTGCCTACGGTTCAGGTTACGCTCGTAGTATCGAAATCTGCCCAAATGGCTTCCTACAAATAGATAGATTACAGGATAGCTATTGATACGCGTAGGATATTGATATATCAAATTCATCGATATTTCTTTTTGCAATTTATTATTTACGTACGGAATTGAGAAAGAGAATAGTGTGTATTATGGGTAACGTAAAGGTCTATAATAGTATTTTATATCAAATGTATATAAAATAAGAAATAGGGCTTTATATTTGCTTCATTAGTAGAATATGATGATAATATGTTTTCGCTATGAAGGTACTAAATAGATAAATTTGAATGCAAATGTTCTCTATAACTGTCCAGAAGCTATAATTTTTCTTGAATGGGCAAGTTCCAAAAAAGCTCTATTTTAATATATTTATAAGGCAATTTTAAACCTAAGTAGTGCTTAAACCAAATATAGCAAGCCCATGTTAAAAGCTACCGCGTCGTAATTTTATAGGATTTTCTTTTATATTAATTTAAGTCATGAAATTTTACTGATTGTGATCTGCATCTGTCAGTCAGTCGTCTTTAATATCCTACTAATTCTAATACTAATTGTATACTATAAAATAATAATTGTAGATTACTACAAATAACCGAGTTGTTTTGTGTAGTCAGATTGAGTAAATATCTATACTTATATTATAAAGTAGAAGAGTGTATGTATGTGGTTGAACGCGTTAATCTCAAGAACAACAGGTTTAATTTGAATTTAATAGTAAGTTGAACAAAAAATATATTTCTATAGAGGAAGGCTATATATAGGCTACGCTTTAAAGCTTTTTCCAGCGGTCAATATAAATTTCAATTGAACGCGGGAGTGAAAAGCTACACTATATTTAAAACTTCTGTTAAATCTTCTTTTACCATTTGAGTGACTGTCAGAAAATGCACAGCTTGAGCTTAGAAAGCTGAAATATTCCACATAGCCTTGTAGGCCTCACCGGGAGGTATGGGATCGCGAGATAATACAAATAAACTTGCGAACGGCAAACTGTAAAATATTGTTTTTTTTTTTTCTATAATGAAATAATAATCTGTATAACTTAAATTAATTACGTGTTAATACTTCTTTTATAATTTAAAATGTTTTAAAATAAATTAAATCTGTTTTATTATGCAGAATGCTGTATTCAATTACCGAAACACGTATTAAACTTTTAATCACTCGTACTTAAAATGGCGGTTGTCGTTTCCTGTTCCAGTAACAGACAGGTGTGAAATGATACAGTTAAGTCTTATCAGAATCTGTAGAGTTTTTCATTTTTTTTACATCTTATTGCGCACTTGTTATAGGTGTTACCAGTGTAGAATATGGACGTTAATTTTCTCTTGTTTGCCGTTTATTAAATATAATTATTATTATGTTATAATGTTGAGGTCATTGTGGCGCGGTGGGAGAGCATCTGTGAATCCGACTTTTGTGGGTTTGATATCCACCCATACCCACACTTCTCAAATTCGATGAATAAGCGGAAAACGGAGTGACTCTCCGCCTGCTCTGCTATATGCGGGATACAGAGTAAAACTGAAAAAAATGCAATAAAATTACAACTATAAGGCAAGCAGGAGCTCTTTCTTAAAATTATATCAAATTTAATATATTCACTTTAAAAATAATCTAAACAATCTTTTCTCATTATATTACAACAGCATATCACGTATTAAAATCCTTATTATTAAATATTATTAAAACCACCGTTGGAGCTTATCTACCATAAAGGTTTATAAAAAAAGTTTGTATATAAAATATATCCAATTAACCACATTTAAGTAACAATGTATATAATACTACATAATGATAAAATATTATAACAACAAGTGTAATATGCAAAATTGGTTAAAAAAACGTCCATATGATTACACAACGCAATAAGCTGCAGTTTACAGAACTACAGCGGCTGATTCGCGGGATCGGGTCAACCCGGCTCAAGGTCAGGGATGGAGCATAAAGCTGTAGAGACGGTCCACTAATAGTTTTCTGAAGGCTTTATAATGATAATATTATGAATATTAATAGAATTATTTAATTATAATATGTATTTTTGGATATTATTAATATAAATAATGTTTGTTTTTGTTCATTTGTATGTCATTTATATTAGGATTGGAGATAAGAAGGGTAAAATTATTCCATTTATACAATTATTAATTTTTTTTTACTTCAATTGAACATGTTAGTATATATAATCATATACATAAAACAAATCGTAACAAAAACGTTCATAAAAATTTACCACTAAAAGCTTTTCTTCATAGATGACACGTTACAATAATCAAAAGAGATTCGAAAATTAAAATAATCACACAAATCTCAGTTCTAATTAAATGAAGATCAAAAGCCAAAGGGCATAAGTTAAAATTTATACACATTATGGCACCCTCTAATTAGAGAGATATACACTTTAGTTAAATACGTGAAGTAATGAGACCTGCAATTAGAGCTGGTAACTTGTTAAAACTTGCAAGCCGAGGGTGGTTTGACGACAAAAGACTATTTTTAATGTTCTCTATGTTCAAAGGAAAAATGGAAATTTTATAAGAAAATTTAACATTTGTTAGTCTATCCGTTTAACTGTTGTGTGTCGGTCACGATCACTATTTCTCAGGAACAAGTGCTCGTGTTAAGTAATAAAATAATATAGGCTACCTTTCTCATACATTTTCTTAGTTGAAATAAAAAAATAAATTAAAATAAATTAAAAAAAAAAAAAAAAAAAGGTTTCGATGTATACTAATGAATTTAGAAAGGATAGAAATTGGCAAGAAGAAGCAAAACTCGCTAAAAACTACAATTTCCTGCAGAACCTTTGAACACAAGCCTGATTCGAACTTTTTCTATTTATATTTTTACTTTCCGTTACACAAGCTGTACTTAAATATTCAAGGTAATTTTGGCAAATTAAATAAGTGTTATAAATAAAAAATGCAATAAGCACATCAATGGTTAAATGAATATTGCAATGGGGACTTTTAGAGGGAGAGAACTTTTTCATACACTTAAGTGTGTTAGTCTGTTAAGAAGCTTTGAAAGTCATGACCGTTCGTCACTTATATATATATATTTAATAAGCCTTCTTCGGTGAGTTTATTATATTATTATTATAATATAAATGTGAAAAGCAGAGAACACAGTATCGTAACACTGATTTCCCTCTGTCTACGCTACTAAATGCGGGATACAGCGTGAACCTGTAAAATAAACTAAATAAACCTAAAACACTATATTACTTCAAATTTTAATGAAGTCTCCACACTCTCTGTTCGCAAGTCAACATTTACCAATAAGTATTTGCGTCCACACGCACACAGCCACACGTCCGTGTGTTTGTGTGTCCTACACAGCACAAGAATGCAACGCGTTGTTGACACAGCCAACTTCGATATTCCTTTATTTATTACTATAAAAACCCTTTGCCTTTGCGTTTATCTAATTTCAACTCTAAATTAATAGATAGATAGCATATATTCCAAGGTACACATTCAATCTTACAATCTTTTGAAGCTCGCAATGACTTTTTTCGGACAAATCGATTTTGAACTCTAAATCAATAAGTTAAGATTGAATTTAGTTTGCAATATATCATGTTGTTAAGATGAAACGAGTGTTATAGTGTTAGGTATATTTAAATAAGGATTTATGCGTTGTGTCTGGCATTTTGGCGAGTTTCGTGGATAAAGAATCGTAGAGGATTAAAAACGCGAGATCTGCCTATAGATTTTGGAACGACAATGGAGGACCGGTGAGTTATCACCGTCTTGGAGATCGTCCCAGTCTAATTCATTACCTGAAGCTTAGATGGGAAATGTTAATAATTTGAATAGGATAGATTTGCGTCTTATATAAGTTATAGAGGTACGAACTACAGTAAGTGATTACGTAGCAGTAAGCAGGTTTAATCTGGACATGTTTGTATAAATGTGTCTATGTGAAAGCCTGTTTGTTTTTTAGCATTACACCTTATCCTATATACATTGGGATGGGTAGGAAGTATTTAGTGTTGCGACACTACGTTCTCCATTTTCCGCTTTTCACAATTCGATACACTGTTGAGTGGTGAGACTCCACGTCCTTTTGTTCTACTTTCTATAACTTTATCACTGAAGTAGGTTTATGAAAATCATTCGTTCCTCTTATTTTAAATTGAACCCGCAACTATCAACTATTAAGCTAGAGGTTGTTGTACTGCTCATAAGTCGAGTTAGTCCAGTAACCAATATCTAGAAAAATATCTTATATAACGCTTAATAATTCACATAACTTTCAGTAAACATATCTGGCTGATATATAAATTTTAATTATTATGTTATAAATAAAACCTTACGCTGAAACACAAATTTCGGTTAATTAAAATGAAATAAAATAAAATTAATACACAACAAAAATTTCGTAACACGAACACCATTAAATGTCCATAACAGAGGCAGATCGTGACCAGGATAAAGCGAACACGGTTTGTGGCACCATTGATTCAAAATCGTAAACATAAACGAAATCGAAAGTAGCATCTAAAACTATCGACCAACTAAAAATACTTTCATTAAACCTTTCCCACCGAGCTAACCTGTTCCGATGGCACCGAAAAAAAAAAAAAAAGAACATTATATTAATTTGGGATCCTCACAAAAAACGAAGATAGCCAAACGAGTAAAAAACCTAATGGCCACGAAAAAGAAAAAGGATTGGTAATATAAGGAAAAAAAAAAAGGTCAAAGAAAGGGTTCGGCAGCTACAGGTGGCTAAATTTTGGGTTTTATTTTAAAAAAAATAACGAGCTCACGCATTATATTATGATTGTATAATATTTACGTAACAACGTCTCAAGTAGTTTTATTTTACATTAACTGTTAGTAAAAAAAAGCATACAGCTTTCCATGTTACGCAGCCGCATTGCCTGTTAATTTAATTTTGATCGGTTCTATGCAATCTTTGTACTGCTTACTTTTATATGTAAATAGAAATAGCTCTTACCTTTCTTACTTTTATAAATCTATAGAATGTAAAAGCGCAAAGAAAAACATAAAGCAGTGTTATTCTTTTAATTTACACTATAAATATTAATTAGTTAATGAGGTTATATATTCTAATACGTTTTCAATATTTTTACACATTAATCTAACGATTATACAGTGTGAAAATAAAAAATAACTAAATACATCAAACACGCTGTATATAAAAGTTGACATATATTCGGTGTCAACGGGGTCCGGTCAAAAATTCTTTGTGATACTCATTTATTTTAAACGCAGATATTTTATTGAGAAGACAGAAGAATAGTCTATAGAAAGTTTAACTTAATTGGTATCTTCTTTTGACCCTAGGTGTTTGTGTTGGGTTTATTTTTATAAATGGATTCATTATTATATATTTAGTAAAGTATATTTAATATATAATTTATATTTAAAAAAAAATATCACACTATTTCTCGCATAAAACAGGTTAGGTAGAAGGAACCTAGTGCTTAGACACTCCGTTCCCTACTTTCTACGTTTTGAACCATTGCGTGTTGGGTGGCGGAACTCAACTCCGCGCTTTGTTTGTTACTAGAGCGAAGAAAATGAAAATAATTCATTCTTCTTGAACGGGAACCGTACCCAAAACCGTCACGATTTGTCAGACGCTGTGCTGTTGCGTCACAACAGATCTCAATATTTTACTAATTATATATTTAAGAAAATGAAGCCCGTTCGTTTGCATGAACTAAACTAAATAAAACACGAAATCCACGTATCTCCCCCCTCAAGGAATCTCCAAGGAGCCCAAATTTCAAATCAAAGCCAACTTTTAGCTTTCTATATGCAGTATTTTGAACAGTCATACACTTAGTAATGGAGACATTTAATATACTCGTACTATACAGATTCCTTTCATTGATATTTTTTTTACACTTCTACCCCTTACTACCCCTTCCCTATATACTCGTATGTTCTCAGAAGACATTAACTATACGTTACTGAGAGCATATCTATTGATTTTTTATTCCTGCAGTCTTTTCAAATTTTCACTTTTTAATATGGATAATAATATCTTCTTTTTAATTTAATTTCTACTAATATTATAAAGCTGAAGAAGTTGAAGTTTGTCCATTGAAGTTTGCTTGGTTGAACACGCTAACCTAGGTAGCTAATAGTTCGAATAAAAAAAATATATTTTGTATTGGATGAATGAATATATCCACAATTTTTTTTAAAAAACTCTAAGGAACAATTTCTCCGATTATGGATAAGTTTTGGATAGTAAGCTTTCATAGTTAATACTATATACCAGATAAAAGCTGACAGTTTAAACAAGGCTTTATCAACTAGATATTTCTGTCTGAGACCTGTGTAACCAAAATTTGTTGTTTATTTGCCAAACGAGGACCATATTTCCTATCTGGGACTTTATCAGCAAGTGGTGAAACCATCACTAAAATTTTCGAAATAATGTTCTAAAATGTATTTAAAAATATTAATATGACTGATTGACTAAACAAATACCACTGGCAATCAGTCAGTCATAAAATATAAAATAATTTTAGTAATATTTCATCTCGAAATACATATGAGTACAGAGTACAGCGCGACTGAGCGCCGCCGGCACACAGGTGCTTGTATGCGGCCGGATAAAGTTGTCGAATGATATGTCTTGATACTTAAACATATTGGTCATCTTTTTTAATTTTTAAACTCTTATTTACATAATAAGTATTTAAGTGTATTGGAATTTTGTATAAATAACATATTTTCTCTTTAAATAATATTTTTTTGGAGACAAAATATACATTTTTTATAAATATTCATAAAATACACTTGTTATAACTAGAGGCTTAGTTTAACAGTATAATTAAAATCTTGTTTATGTTCCGTTCAAATCATTAAAGTGATCTGAGTTAATTTTACTTAATCATTCAGAATTAGGCGTACTTTGGAAGACACGTTAACTGGACCGTTCCAGCTGTTGATACAAATTTGACTATAATCGTTACGATTATAATTGACTTTTTTTATACCTATATTCAATATTTTAAGAAAAAAAATTCAATTATTATTATTTGAGCTAATATTATTTCAGGAAATTGGAATTGTGTGTATTGCAGTTTTCATCGTCATATATTGTTTGTTGAACAAGATCAGTCAGTTCTGCTCATTGATTCAACATTCTTGTCAATTCAACTCGAGACAAAAATATTTTCAATGTAGATACTTGCGTAAGGATGGCTACAAGAAGAAATTGTTAGAAACCTATACAATTCTGATAACTGGTCTAACCACTAAGTTACGTGTAGCTACAGTAATTGGATATCGAAGGTCAGGCTGACAGTTATACTTCTGAATATTGAATACTTAAGAATAAATTATGATAGTGCAGAAGAAATAGTGGCCAGGATATAGTGAAAGTGGAGACCTAAGTGATTCATTACTAGATAAACTGCTGTCTTGCTGCATCTATAAGTTATAAACACTGTACCCCAATGCACACGAAGTTGACAGTGGTGTAAATGCAATTCAAAAACATGCTTTTTTAATTTTACTTTTATTTCATTTAGTTTTTTTTAATCTTCCTAGTAAATAAAAAACATATAAGACAAATCCCTAGTCACGGCTTTTCACCCAAAAGCCAGGAGTCTCATGAGAGCGGGATAACGAGGATGATTATTTTTTCTACTACAGCCACCACATTTTATATTCAGACGCTGTCCCACTGTGCGCCACTGTGATTTCTAAGCCATAATAAAAGAAAAAATTAACTACCAATATAAACCAATATCTTTGACAATATTAGACGATATGTTATTTTAAAGCTATATATGTTTTTACATATGGCTTAGCCTATATATAAAGGTGTAAAATCTTGCTAAAAAATAAGGCAGTGAATTGTTAGTGTGTACTCGCTGTATCCTCCAGAGGTACAATTATAGTTTTTTTTAATAACACATTTTCTTTAAAGTGAGTTTCTTTTAAGTGACCATTTATAATTAAAGTTTATCTACTTTAACTTGTTATGTCTTCTTTTACATATGAAGTAAATATATACTATAATGATTTGTATTTCATATACGTTAAGATTTTGTGATAGCATTATTGTAAGAATCAAAGTCTAAAAACTCGGGTGAGGGCCCGCGGCGTGAACAGGTGCTTTTCTCGTTGCCGGATGCTGGAATAAGAAATATCGAATCTTGATACTTTAATAAGACTGTATGATTCTTTTTAAATGTTGTAGAGATTTTCTTTATTTATAATTTTGTTTGAAACTTAATGAACAAGCTAAGTTTTTTTATAATATTATTAAGAAAATTAAAAGTTTTCAGAATTAAATTTTCAAAAAACTAGGTTTTTAGATTTAGTGGCAGAACTCAACGTTCTACTTTTTTATACTAGATGATAGGAAAAAAAAGACAATGGTTAAGGGATCTAGCTTACAACTGCCACTACTAGGGAAATCTTAGTACTATAATTTTTCGTTTACTTATTTCACTATCTCCCAAATTAAGCAAGTACAATTTTATATACATATATATATATATATATATATATATATATATATATATATATATATATATATATATATATATATATATATATATATATATATATATATATATATATATATATATATATATATATATATATATATATATATATATATAAGCAATAGCAACATTTCAAACAGTGTAAGTCGCAGTACACATTACACCTGGTTACTATCGGAGGGGTTAATAAAGAATGTCGGGGGCTGTTTTTGTATCGGTATGTATGGGACTTATTCCCATTATAATATTTTGACTATTCCTAAACTATGGATTAACTTCATTATTTTTGTGTTTATAATAGATTTTTTACTTTTATAGTAGATTTTTTAAAATAAAATTTATCTTCTGAATGTCATTCTGATTGGTTGCCTGCCTTCCGAAAAAAGCGTGAAAGTCACTAATAGATTCAATAACCTAGCGGTTTAACTGGAATGTACCTGGCCAAATAAGTCTGGCCATTTCTTGTTATTTTTAGCCTCACACATAACGCGCAGTAGGCAGATGGATCCACATTGTGAAATTTCGGCTGTGCGTTGCCCGTCAGTCAGTTACGTTAGTAACGGAAAACTTTTATATAGCTATATAAATAATGTACACAATAACGATCACTTTTAGTATATAAAATATACAGAATTGTAGCTTTTTGCGAAGTTCCAAGTTTCCAAGTCCGTTAGCTCTCGGCTGTTAGTTGACAAAAAGACGAGGCGTGACGTCACGGGCGAGTGGCGCGGGCGCATTCGATATGCCAGCTTTTATCACCGGATTAAAACAGTTTAACAGGTACTTGGTGTCACAAGAAGATTTTTTAAATGTAACATTTTTTACTATAGCTTTATTGTAAGTGTATAAATAAGTATATATACCTATAGTTCTAATGGCTCTAAAAAGTATATAGTTACCTATCTATATACTTTTTAGAGCCTTTTGAATGAGCATAAATAATTTTTTGAAGTCATCGTAGTGTTCCACTGTAAATGCGACAATTCTCATTCGATAAATGAATTAATTCATGTCGTCACTCGAATAAGAAAAGACTCAAGTTCTGTTCCGCCAGTGAACACGCACTGTCGAGCAAATTGGGCTGAAGGTGTGGATAAGAGTGTCTTAACACTACGTACCCTCTGTCTACCAATTACCATGGTAAATGCGGGCAACGACAAGAAACAATTTTATTTTATTTTAAAGTAACATACTGTTATATACTATATTAATATTTTAACTACAGAGTCACTGAAGCCGCTATACAAATATAATAATAAGCTTTAAAAAAATTGTTAACTAACGTTTGCCGACGAATGAAAAATATAGGTATATTTGATGGAGTGTAGTTTATCTTACAACTGGGAAAACATGCTGAAAAAATATCGTGTGCCAAGGAAAATATTCGTAAATGAAAAAACAGCAGCCCTCCGTACACATTTAGGGTTGGTAATTCTATTTTTTTTTTTAAATATATTAAAGTCAAAAACTTATTATATAATTTGTCTCTATTATGTACAGTAGTGTTCTGGGCATGGATTAAATCATATTAAAATGACCGGCCGCGGCGTTGAGTTCCGCCACTCACCACGTAACGTTCGCAAAGTGCAGAACACTAGGTTCCTTATGCCTAAATATAAAATAAATATATTTATTTATTAATAGCATTTTACAAATTTAAATATAACTATTTATAATATACAAATATGATAATAATTACATATTCTTTAGATAGACTACAGTGTTGCTAGTGCTATTTAACGGTACGTCCACCATCACCACTCCACAGTTTATTTAAATATATTGAACAAGGCGGTTATAGGCTTAAATATCGCTGAAAGAATAAGTTGTAAACACCAAAAAGTGTAAGTTTAAACTATTTTTTCACTACATATATTAATATTGCATACAGAAGACGACTCTACAAATATTACAAATAAAAAAAGAAAATTATATTATATTCTATGTAGAATGGTTCAAAGCGCTTAAGTGCTTAGGAGAAGAGAGTGTTGTTTTAATACATTTTCTTTTAAAACCAAAAGATGAGAGTAATCTTTTTACAAATTTATTAATGATAAACTTTGTTATTCCGAAATAAGGTGAAAAAAATAATAATACTGTAAATTTTTACAATATACATAGATCTTTTTAGTGTAGACCTCGTATAACGTCTTCCATAGTCCTATATTACGCGTAGCCCTTCGCCAATTTTATGCTCACATCTAATATGCTGTCTCCCGTGACTTTGCTTGTCATCACTACATCATACTTGACTTGACAATACAGTTATTTACACATTTCTTAAGAAAAAAGGAAATAAAAAAACGGAACGGACCTTAAAAACGGAATAGCGTCTGTCTGTACGCTCGAGAGCCAGTATCCATTCGGAAATTTTTTTTTTATCATTTTCTCGCTCTATTAACAAGACGATGCGCGTCGTTGACTTCCGCCAATCAAAGCATAATGTTTCAAAAATTAGGTGGAAAGTGAAGAGCGGAGTCTCTTAA
This sequence comes from Dione juno, assembly GCA_037127375.1. Lineage (NCBI taxonomy): Eukaryota > Metazoa > Arthropoda > Insecta > Lepidoptera > Nymphalidae > Dione > Dione juno. Next base: position 287,232 of record JAXRJS010000051.1, read on the forward strand.
CACAAGGTTCCCTCTGTATACCCTGCTACATGTGAGTGATAGAATGAAGCGTTAATTTTTTGATAATAATAAAACTTAGTATTGCCACCCCTATACGGTCTGTCTAAACGTTGGCCTGCGTAGAGACGACACGCCGACGCTAAATGAGAGTTAGCAGTTTACTTTCCTTTACGATATAAATGAATTAGGTAGCATATTGTAAGAACTTACTCGTACTTGTTTTTATTATTATATTTCTCTATTGGGTTCTCGGGTTCAAACGAACCCGGTAATTTGGAAGGCTTGCGCGGGGGACACAGGTCCAACACGTAGGGCCTCTACGAAAGCCCTAAAGAATATAAAACATTCTACTGTGACGCATCCATCCGACCCGGGATCCATCTCTGAATAACCAAAGGTAATTGCCCAGAGATGGTCGCCGGATAGTGCGTAGGAACTATGGAAAATATGCAAAACTAAACTGGACTGGAGTGGACTGTGGAATGGAGTTTATTGTTGTTATTTGTTTTAAAAACAAAATGACTTATTAATGAGGTATTATATAATAATAGTGTAAATGATGACAAGGCGCGGCGTAGAGTTCCGCAACTCAATAAACATAATCTTGTATTCTGATGGTATGGGATGAATCTGCCAAACTCGATATGCGCAAAAACTGGAAAAAAACTTGGATGGAACGTACGTGTACTATAACATAGGTGTGAATTCTAATCCTGTCATAGCCTATATTGTTTAAAGAACTTTAAATCTCCCATCGTCCTTAATATGTGTATATTAAATTTATAATCGTTTTTATGGACTAGTCGTAAAATTAAAATAAATATTTAGATAATTTATAAAATTATTGATATAATAATCATTAACTCTGTCGGAGTTGAGTCAGTAGTCAACAGCCAGACTTTAGGTTAGATTTACGTTTTTGGACATTTTGGTATACTTCAAATATTTAAAATCCATCGTGGCCCAGTGGAACGGCATTTGAATGTAAACGTTCTATGTTCGACCTCATCTTGAAAGAATTTATACTTTTCATCTCCCTGCTCTGTGATAAGTGTGTGATAAGTAAGTGTGGGGTAAGTGTGTGATAGATAGAATAGAGTGTTTTAACACTTAATTCTTGTCTGTCTATCCAAAATAGTGGAGAATTTAAAAAAAAAAACATTTAATTTCTCCACTTAATCACATACCACTAAATAACAAAGAACAATTCACACAGAACGTGGGCGTTACGCGTAACATTTTTCGTAAAAAATATTTTTCGCCTGTAAGTATTAGTTTGTCCATCACAACGCGCCGATTCAAAGGGGGAGGTGGCACCCCCTCTTTGCGCACACGCGCTTATTATTCTTCGCTTAGCGAGCTCAATATTTTCAGAGGCCCTAAAACAACAGTGGGGTGGATTTTTAGCGATGTTTTTGTGACGTACATTTCATGTCTCTATTATCTTTGTAATCTCCTGAAGCTATACGAAATGAAACGTTATTGGTAAAAATGTAATTAAGCGTTTTATTATTTGTATAAGTATCTACGTGAATCATTTGAAAATACAGTGTTTTGTTTTTTTGTTACACAGTTTTTTTCGCCTATCTTACTGACCAGAATTTATGCTTCACGGTGCGTCTTCGACCGCTTAGGTCTTAGGACTGAGGTCCATGGGGACTACAACTATGGTGGTAGAAGAGTGGAGTAGAGGTCACCTTTCACGGCAAACTCGGTGGTGGCGACACGGCAGCTGATCGCCTCCAAACATTTTTTATGAAAATCTCAACTTAACCAACCTGTAGAACTGTTGAAGTTATAAAAACTCATTTACAGCCAGAGGTTTTGTAAAACCGTTATGTTACTGTTAATTGTATATAGATCTTAATAAAGTTAAATTATATGAAGAGTTTTAAGTTTTTAATAAAGTTATATATGTATATATATTATTAATAAGTACATTGGGAATTCAAAATTTTCACAAATATCATATTTATGCACATAATTCCTATTCCGAAATACAGGTAGCTTTGAACAATAATCGATTTGACATGACCACGCGACCAATCCGCCGCGCGAGTGTCACGCACGTACCGCACTCGACCACTTCAACCTGATTTTACAGTTTTTTACATTTTTCTGGCGCTTCTCGATTTTTTGCCATTGTTAACGGAATCGATATATTTCGTTAGTGTACATATATATTTTTTTATTTTGTAGTTCCTATTTTTGACATTTTGCGTAGACACAAACAAAGTGGGGTTTCTGAAAACTACATTTTGTTCTTTAAATTTCCGTTTGAATGTTGTATTAATAGGAATGTTTTTATATCGAGTATCGAGTATACCACTTTAACCTGACCAGTGAAATGAAAATTATAGTCGTATATATATTTGCCCGTTCGTACGTCGTGGGATTCAAACCGACAGGTAATCTGTCATACCTATTGCAACTTTTGAACTAATATTATTAATAGTACCTAGATAGTAATTAGATTTAATACTATCGAAAAATTTATTTTTTAACATAGGTATTTGAAGCAACGAAATAATCTTAATAATAATTATAATCATAGGTATCGGTAGAGGATAGGCATGGCGCCGAGGCGACAGCGTCTGCCTGTAAACGAGACAGTTTGTGGGTTCGATTCCCACTCGGGGAGAATGAGTTATTTAAATTTTCCTTAATCTGGCAACTTGGCGAAATAGCGGCGTCGAGTTCCGCCACACAATACGCAATGCCTCGAAAGGAGGAAAGTGGGGAAAGCTGTGTCACTTAACACTAGGTCACTACAGCCTACAGTCCCCTCTGCCTACCCTGATATGTGCGGGATACAACGTGAAGCTGAAAAAAGGAAAAATAAAATAATAATCGTAAGAAAATCCTAAGTGAATAATCGTAATAATTATTAGTATCACAGATAACCCAGTGTTAAGACAAGACACATGCTCTCCGCTTTCCATCCAAATACGATATAATACCTGTTCAGTGACGGAACTCAACGTCGCACTAGAGTGGATAGTGATGGAAAACACACACGTAACATATTGATAATATACTTTTGAAATTGTATATATATATATATATATATATATATATATATATATATATATATATATATATATATATCAAATCAATTATTTAATTTAACCCAAATTGTTTCACAATTGTAGTCGTTATCGATAATTTTAAATGGATTTACTAAATTGGGTAAAAATTATCTTCAGGCTGTCAAATTAAATTTAATGTTGGGTTTTCCGAGAAACGTGCGGCGCTAATGCCAATTAATGCTCGTGCTGCAAACTTGTAACGGATTCTAGATATATATTAGAGAGACTAGCTATCCGCTCGCAGTTCTGTCTGCGCGGATTTCTATTTTCCCCATGTGTTGTCGCAATCAAAATCAAAATAATATTAATTCAACGAAGCTGCTATAAGCACTTTAGAATCAATAAAGTCAATTTACACTCAAGTGTCAGTAGTGTCAGTCCTATAGGAAGCTACTACCGCGAAGAAGGCAGATTTTGTTGAGATGAGCCGGCGAGAAACTGGAATGTTGCAATAAAGTACAATCTAACTGACTCTAGAAGAGAAGAATCTGTGACTGACACACTTCTATATAAGAGGCATACATTTGATAAAATCACATCATAATTTTATATATATAATTCATTTGTTCGTATGTCACGCTACTGCTCCTGCTGCTGGACGGAAATGAATAAATTTTGTATGTATATTATAACATATTAATAGATTGCTTGAAAACATACATGATATATATGAATATATCATATATATGCACCTGCCAACGGAAAAGATTGCTTATATTTAAATATGTCGTCGTTATTCTATTTATTATTTAACCAGACAAGAACAAATTAAACTGTGAAAATTATATTTTTTACATTTTATTTATTTCAATTAACATATTATTTATAATAATTTTTTATTAAGGCCATAAAAGCCCTTCTATGCTCTTATACAATTATATAACTATAGTAAAAGCCAACATTTTTCCAATAGTTTCTTATATATCATCACACATATTAGTAAAAGTACAGGCATTCGCCAGTTTATATGAAGCAATTACGCAGGTAACAGTGATTGAAAGCACTTAACATCTGTGCCGGCTTCTGTCCGACAGCGCGTGACCGCGTTAGGCAGGTGCCACACTGGAAAACAATAGCAAAAATATATGACAATATACTATAGCTATACGTATTAGAATGCCGTGCCGTGTTTATGACTCCCTCTCCTAAAACAGGCTTTTTTTTTGCTTAACAGGAGGCTCCAATCACTATGATAATGTAATTAATTTTGAAAACGAATAAATTATTTTTTTACTTTTTTTTAATGACTGTCATATTTTATAAGGTAGAAAAATAATAGGATATGAGTTTATCAGGGCCCCATGAGATAGTCACTGACCTAAATTTAAAACACAATGTGTCATATCCGCGTTAAAAAAAATAATTGATAGTTCACATTGTTCTCTATAAGTATTATATACGTGCTTTTATTAGCTATGATTAGACTGGGCATTATTATTATAATAAAATATATTAATAAATATATATACAATTTCCTTAGTAAGCTGTTTCTTATAAATTACAAAATAAATACAGAAATAACAAAAATATATTACCTGTATATTAACAATTCTATCATTATCATCCGCCTGTCTTCCTCCACTGCTGGATATGCCTCTCACTCAACTTGGTGTACAGCGATTCAATACAATTGTATAGCTTAACATATTTTTGATATCGCGTGGTAGAAGCCTTACAATACATTACAAGTAAAAGTATGCGATGTGAGACGTGATCGAGGCGTCAAGTACGAGCTACCAAATTTACTCTAATCGATTCTTGACATCTACAATCGATTTTAATCGTTTATGGTCTTCGTGAGCCCTTTAAAGATATTGATCTTACTTTATATTTCATTAGCTAGCAAATTTACTAGGTACATATTAGTGAAAATATGATTTTTTTGTAACGAAGTATAAAATTATAAGTTAAAAAGAAGTTATGTTGAGGTCGGCGTGGTGCAGCGACACAGTGTCTTACTTTAACTGTAAATACGACGGTTATAGGTTCAATCCAGTCTCAGAGCATTTCATTATTTTAGTTTTTTCGCTTAGGTAAGAAGACAAAACGCGACGTAGAGTGCCGCCACTTAATAGCAGCTTATTCTTAACACTATAAGTTCCCTCTGCCAACACTGCTATATGTGTGTAACCAAAAAAAAACATAATCTCTTACTAATGGATCATCATTCAATAGTAACAGTTGCTAGAAGTGTAGTGTTTATTTTATTGGCGAATCCAATTACGAGTACTATGTTTCAGGGTAAATTAAAATATTTAAACCTGGAAACTTGGATTTTGTTCATAAGTTAATAATTTACTTATTACTATTCATGTTTGAATAACAATACAAGCATACACGATATATATATATATATATATATATATATATATATATATATATATATATATATATATATATATATATATATATATATATATATATATATATATATATATATATATATATATAGTTTACTTAGTGTATAGTTGTAGTATACAAAATATAAATAGGATTTAGTAATACCCACTTATACAAATCTAGACTAGTGCCTCATAACGTTGCTAAATAGATTGTTGATGAGACATGTTGGTTTTAACCTACTGCCTTTAAAGCTAGGGCCTGTGTCCGTGGCTTGCAATATACAATAGGGCCACGAATGGTTTGTAAACAACTAGAATGTCTAACAATTTGTTTTCAAGGCCTGCCAAGGCTTGACGTATCCTTTTTTTTTAAATCATCCCATAAAACCAACAATTGTCTCATCTGCCCATTGAGCTGGTGGTTGTGGTATTAATGGTATGCGTATACCAGTGGTATAAATTCATATATTTCAGTGATATTCACAAAGATCTGGTTTTACTATGGGAGTATGTACTACGATGTTCTCCTTTTTATACGTTTAAAGGAACTAGCTTAATTCATTAGATTGCAGGCGACATTGTATAAATAAAAAAAAACAATCTTATACATTTTTATTTGACGATGACACTGTTTTATATATAATGACTCTAACCACAGATTTTAGCAAAGGGATGGGAATGTCAGTGAATATAAAATTTTTGACGAACGGTTGTTTAACGGTACGTTCGGTTGCGGTCGATCGAATCATTTAATAGGAGAAAAAAAAATGTCACTGTATAAAAACTTTGTTTTGATAAAATTTCTAAAGTAAGCCGTTATTGGAGTGTACAACGTAAAATCTCATCATATCTAAGCCCCGCAGGTACTTATGACGCTCATCTCTTGGTGCTACCCCTCACCCAGTAACGGATAATAAAAAAAATTAAGGTCTGAATTTAAAAAGATATATTCTTCATCATATTTCGTCTCTTTTCGCTTCTTCTTACATCTTCGTCTTAAGTAAGGATCCATTCTTATCATTGCGTGTTGGATTGCGGAAACCAATGGAGAACCCACCCGTCATGGCCGACACTGTCATCTTTTATATTATAATGATTCTTGACAACGACATTATAACCGTTTCTAGTAAAAGCTTAAGAAGCCATTTTATACAAAAAATTATCGATCACTATTTTTTCCGAAACTTGAAAAGAAAGCCAAGCAATATGTATAAGAAACACATTATACACATTATTATATCTACTGTACATAGCAAGTGTTTAAGGTAACAAAGTGAAAGCTTCTTTGGTCCATATTAAGCATATATTATCATGTCATTGATGAAGTAGATCAAGTGTTTAATGAACGCTGACGCCTCCAATAATGCAATCTCATGTACTGAAACAAAAAGCGCATGTATATTGTAGAAAGCTAATTTAAGCTTTAAGCTATTATAACGAGACTACGTTTTACGTCTGAATTTGGTTATTTAATAATTTTTTTAGTTTTTCGCTTTATTATTCATATATCAAGATTCGTTGAGAGAGCCTAAGGTTAAAACACTCCGTTCTCCGCTTTTTGTATGAATTAGAGACGTTACGTGTTGAGTAACAGAACTTATTATTGTTTATTATTATTATTTCATTATTCGTACAAAATAATATCATAAATACAAATGAAAAAAAAAATAATAAGCAATATACAACTAAACGCAATTTTAAGCGAGACAATAAAAATAGTTCCACCTGCAAGAATCAATTTATTTATTTTCATTTATTGGCCCACAAAACAAATAACAATCACATATACATACATACATGTAAATGAAAATTATCTTAATATACCAATGGTAACAGAATTGAGCCCACAACCACTGCAGTTAGTCTGAGGCTATCCCGATACGTCACAATAGCCTATGAGCTCTTAATAGTCTTTTAGTTAATACTATAAGAGTATTAACATTTATAATACAAGTAGAGTATCTTAATATAGTGCATCTGATTACAACCGATAGCCTCGGGAGCGGTCGCCTCATTTCCCCATCACACCATCTATCTATAACTGTACCTATTCGTGTAATTATTATACACTCTTTGATGGAATAGATTCGCCAAATATAGCCGGCCACTCACTATTTGCGGTAGCGATAGTATATAAGTATATATTTTTTTAAGAAGAATGTAGCGTAAATGTTTTTTTTTTATTATTATTTCACTTTTTAACGTTGTGAGAACTTCTAATGTTAAATTCTAATTAATTCTAATGTTCTTCTCCGTTCTCTGTTTGTTAAATTTGAGACATTGTTTGTGGAGATTGGTGTCACTGAGCTCAACGCTCAACTGAGCGTATATCGAACCGAAACATCGCGTTTACATTCATATGCCGTCCTACTGCGCCACCATGGTCTCAATAGTATTTTTTCAGTCATAATCATATCGAAATTTAAAAATCAAACTATACTAGTTTAACCCTAAGGGGTTATTAAGTGAAATTAAATTAACCCAAACGCATTCATAGGACACTTTAAATTTATTATGTATTTGCTATATATATGTCAAATAATGACAATATGTAACTGGCTAAATGGCTATATATTTAAATAATAAACAGAGAGAAATAAAAAAATGAGAACAATATCAAATTATAAAGCAATTTTAAAATCTCATTTTCATTAATATTCTAATAATATTATACTTTTTCCACAAATATTACAATTTATTCATTGTTTTGGTACATTACACAAAAGGTGATGTATATGAATGGTATTTCTGACGATGATTATAGTATTACTTCTATGAAATTTCAACATTATTATGTGGCAAAAAAATCAATCGTTAAGACAAAATAAACTAAGGACTTGCTCTAATTTTGTATGCTGTCGGTACCAGAACTAGTCTCTAACACGTAAGATGGGCATGACGTGCAGAACGCCAACCTTTCTTCATTAAAATTCTATTAACAGAAGCATTCTCTACTGATATTAGCCATAATTTCTTTAAAACAATAACGTACAACCAAAAATCGATTTTATTTCCAAAGTCAATAAAATTTAAAATCAAATAACTTTGTTGGTCGCAAATATGCATTTGTTTAATTTTTTCTTCAATGAATAATAAACTTTAGTTGTAGATGATAAGGTTTATTTTGGTATTTCCTCATCTTAATTTTGATAGAGTAGCCGTTCGCGAATCGGAAGTCAATTTATTTTTTAAAAGAGTAAGGAAAGCTGTGTTGAAAGTAGTGTGTAATGTAAATATGGTTTTAATCTATACCATATTTCTTTATGGTATCGTAATGTGGTTCAACTGATTTCATTCATTTCCAGATTCAAATTTCCATAGATTTTTTAAATTAATAACTTGCTTTTGCACGCAACTTCTCTCGCCCATATGACACATTTTAAGTGCCCCATTCTAATTGTACGTATGATAGGCTATAAGCTATCAGTATAGTCTATAGCCTACCCTATAACATATGGCTACATATAATATATAGGTCACATAGAAAATTCTTAGATAATATTAGCATGAATAGAATAGTTGAATTTTCGTATTAATATTGTTTTCAAATGAAACTCAGTACTATTCGTATATATTCAAAAATTTGTATTTTGAAACAAAATGTCACTGGTACTGGGTTTAAATCGGGTTAATAGTTAAGTTGACATTCAACAAGTTAACGGGGCTATCCATGAAAAAAGAAACTTTACTTAAATTAGTTTTATTAGTAAAGTTAACAGGAAAGCTTCATTTGTCATAAAAAAAGAAGAAAATATATAAATTTATTAAATTCAAAAGGTATAGGTAAAGGCACCTAATAAATATTGTATGTATATATTTTTTTAATTTCACGCAAACAGAGCATAATGTTAAAACACTCCGTTCTCCGTTCACTTACACAAAATAATTAATTAAATCAAAAATTTAAATAATAAAATATTTTTTATACATATAAACAACAATATATATTCAAAATCACAGTTTAACCTTAGAAAATGTAAATAATTTAAAATAGTGTATACAGGCCGGCACTGAACCGGCGACCGTTGGCAAGTGTGCAAGGCGCCGTCTCACGCGTGCCAACCAGAAGATTTATGTGATGCGAGAAAAATATTGCTATTTTGTGGATGCAAAGGAATTTTGTATATACCTTGTGATGATGCTTGAAGTTAGTATACGTTTATAGTAGTAATATCTATTTTTTTTACAAATATTTATTTTACAGTATAAAGTTCTTTTCTAAATGATTTTAATACTTAATATATTAGTTGTATATGTAGAAATGCTATTATAAAAGTTTTCATCGAACGATGGATGACGGATGACGCACGACTGTGGACACGTCATTACATCAAGCAACGTGAACGACGAAGCTTACTCCATATAAGATTTTCTATATATATATATATATATATATATATATATATATATATATATATATATATATATATATATATATATATATATATATATATATATATATATATATATAGCTGGCTCCTACTGCGCCCATTGATCACTAGAGAAAGTGAGTGAGAGTGAGTCTCAGTTCAAATCTTTTTACTATATATTATTTATTCTATATAATTCCATTTACATATATAAAAATAGACAAATAAAAACAAAAAATGGTAAAATTCTAGCAATTTTTTGTAGCTATAAAGCGAGATTCATTTTCGACTTTCAGCGTCTATAACCTAGAAAGTCCAAGAGCCCTCGTCTCGTAAGATATGCTCGAGAAGCGCTAGATAGCTTAGTAAGGTTAATTTTTTCTGACATTATGGTAATATAGTGAGAAGATTTTTTTGAACAGCCTTACCGTCATTTTGAATTGTCTATATAAAATGTAAAACTTGTTTTAAATGATTAAGAATTAAAAGGGAAAAGATAAAAAAATATGTTATATATAAGTAACTTAGCTATAGTTTCGTGTATACATACGAAATTTCACATTTTATACCACATAATAGAGTAGGCAGAGAGAAGTCTCCACTTTCCGCTAAAATTTGAGGCGTTGTGTGTGGAATGGTGAGACCCAAATCTTTTCAGAGTGAAGAAAGTAAAAAAAGCTACTTTACATCTTAATTAAGTGTAATTATATATAGTAATATTAAATTACTATTATAATTAATAATAAATAAATTATTTAGCTATGATTAAAACCTAATAAATAAATAATTAGAATGAGGCCGCTGCTATGTACGTACTATGTATGATATGGTATTTAAAAAGATTATATATATATATATATATATATATATATATATATATATATATATATATAATATATATATATCTATATATATATATATATATATATATATATATATATATATATATATTATAATATATATATATATATCTATATATATATATATATATATATATATATATATATATATATATATATACGCAGTATTAGCCAGTAGGTTAACATCTGACTGTAAGCTGTTAACATGCAGTGCCTCAAGTTTAGGTAGAAAACGAAGATTGAAGTATCTTGATATTGATATAGTCGAATCGAAAGGCGGAAAGCGGGGAACGGAGTGTCTTAACACTAGGTTCCTACGGTTCCCTCTGCCTACCCTGCCATGTGCGGGATACAGCGTGAAGCAATTTTTTTTAAATATTGATATAAGCGGGATGTAGCGTGATAAGATTTAAATCCTTTGACATTCTTGAATTTAAACAATTATATGCCTGGTTTGTCGATAATTAGTACCTTTTCTATTCGCGGTATGTCTCCGCCGCACTCGTACGCAATCTATCTAAATAATCGATCAAATTTTATTATAATTAATTTATAACGCTCTGATATTTCGACGATTTAAAAACATCTAGCACTAGGCAAGATGTCAAAGTTCATTGCTCCTTTTATATATATATATATATATATATATATATATATATATATATATATATATATATATATATATATATATTAGCTTGTTTAACCAAACAAATTTTTAGCTTTATAATATAACGTTAAATTAATGCATATGCCAATTTTAAAACTTAATTCAGTCATAATTTCCATACAACCTTGATAAACAAGTTATCGCCCTCGCGTAGATTGTAAACATAGTAAAAACACGAGCAAAAAGTATATGAAACTTATTTTAGATTTTGTAATGTAAATTTAAAATATTATTGCATATTGGCACCTTTTTGCTTTACAACCGTCTTGATAAAGATACACCAACATGGTGCAGTAACATTAGTTGAATGATATAGTCGTGGATTCAACATCGGCCGATCTATTTGGACAATAGCATTAATTAATTACTAGAAGAATTTACTTTTTAATATGTCAATATTGCTAAAAAAATTTATTATATACATAAAATATTGACATTTGTTTTGTGGCTCCACCATGTGCCCTACATAGAGCTTAAAGCTAAAGAAGTTAACGACGCACTTTGACTTATCAGAACAGATAAATAAAGTAAACGGTAAATAATTCGTTCCACTGAGTGAGAATTGAACCTATAGCGATTACAGTCACACATCGTCCCACTGCGTAACGATAGCCTTAATATTAGGATTTGATAAGTATTCCAATATCCAAGTCAGGTAAGAATATAAGTTTCTAACATAAAGGACAACTTAAGTTGACTTCGTTGACTTTTTTACTTAAGGAGGTCAAAGAAGCAAACTTAAGTAGTAAAACTCGCAGTGACTATATGAAATATGAAATGTAATAGTAAATAAAAGTTTAAAGCTATAGAAGGGTTTGGGCAAGATGTGAAACGAACCTATCCCAAGAACATTTTACTACTAAGCTGTGTATTCTTAAATTTTGTATATATATATATATATATATATATATATATATATATATATATATATATATATATATATATATATATATATATATATATATATATATATATATATATATATATATATATATATATATATATATATATATATATATATATATATATATATATTACAACCCTTCAAGCTTATGAATATATTGAAGCCTCATTTTCAATTGCAGATAGAATTTATAGGTCAACTTTATATAGGGAACAATCATTTTATTAACATGTCTTATACGACACATTAACTTTCATTTTTCAAGAAATCACCATTTTGGATTTGAAGCAGCACCATGATATTGACATTTTGTAGATGTAGTTTGATTATTTCTTTATATCTCAATTTATTGATGAGGAAATTAATTATTTATATAATATATTTAGTATATTTGACTTCCAATCAAAAAGTTTAATAATTTTAATATAAATAATTTTATTAATATTTTCTATTTCTTTAATTATGTATATATATATATATATATATATATATATATATATATATATATATATATATATATATATATATATATATATATATATATATATATATATATATATATATCTGTTAGAATTTAAATCGATATTCACCAAAACGAGTGATGATAACAACGCGTCGTTATCAAATGATAATTACTGTAAACATTTTAAGTTATATTTTTGCCACGCGACCGCTAATGTAAAAACGTGATCCGAGGCATCTGTACACGTTTATACGGGTCTGGTAAATCCGGTCATTAATTCGCGATTATGTCAAGCACCGAGTTACTGTTACTAGCGCACTCCTTGGTAAGGCGGCTTCAAACTTGAACTGGAGTTATGGATGCTTTTAAAGATTTATACTATTTCATAGAATAATTAAGTAATAATATTTCATTCTTAAATTTTCTTCAAATTTCTTCAATTATCAATACTAATTTCTCGGCCTTGCTATATATATCTATATTATAAGGGCCGTTGTGGCGTAGTACAGCATCTGACTGTAAACGCGACGGTCGTGGGTTCCATGGGGGAACTATCCAGTCGGGAAAATTAATTAATTTAATTTTCTCGCCCTGATAACAAGATAACGCGGCGCTGAGTTCCGCCACTCAATACGCACAATCTCAAATTTTTTGCGGAAAGTTGGAAACGAAGTCTGTTAGTATCTTAACACTAGCTTCCATGTGCCTACCCTGCTAAACATGGGATATATGTCTATAGCGTAAAGCCATCTTTTTTTCCTGACTGGTCTTGACCCTGTTCTCCACTTTCCGTTCAGTTCCGAGACATTTTGCGCCTTCCTTTCTTGTAGTTACGGAATTTTGAGCTTGCAAGTTGGGCAAAAATGTCACGTTATATTGAGATTAAGGAGATTTCTGTAAAAAAAATACTGAAAAAGGAGATTACTTTCCGCAATTAAAAGTAAAAGGGCTTTTCTTGTTGAGTGGCACATCCTTCCTATTACCTATTGAACCACTAAGGTATAGATAATTTCATTCAATATATTTATTAATTTATTATTATAATTATATATTTTTAAATGTGTAATTTTTTTATATAACTTTTTTAAACTTTACTAGTATGCCATAATTAAGTTTAGTTTGATATAAAGTGAGGGCTATCTATCTTGATTAAAATTTAGATTAGGCTATTAAAATATAAACGTCATTTATTGATTATTGCTATATTTGAACATAATATATTATAATTATATTATATTATAATTATATTATAGAATCACTAATTATATTTTTTGTTCATAGATTGTTTATTAATTTACTTAACTCTAATAATAATAATCCTGCAAATTTCCACTTCTGGCATACGTATATCAGACACGGTAATAGGCTGAAGTTCACAGCTTTTGTTTTAAGCTTACGTTTAAAATTTTCTTTCAGGACTTCCAAGTTCGCTGTATTCTTCTTTCAATCTCCATTTGATTGCTTTTTTTTATTGAAACTGATTGTTTTTCCCAAATAGACTAATTGATTTGTATATTGCGTATATTCCAGTATGTCGCTTTCAACTTAGCGGAAATTTGCACCTGCATCTCATAGAAACCACCTATATTCTAGCATTAAACGATGTAAACAAGCTGTTGTAACAACAATAAGAATTTCGACGTAAGTTTGGACAATCAAATAAAATATTTAAAAAAAAATAATAAAAATGCTTTAAATAATCCGTCTGTAGGCATCTTTATATGAATACGTGGGTCGACTACTGTTACTTACTTAGATAGACGTTGCGTTACACATGCTTGCTCGTGCTAAAAGCTTAGCTGACGAAATAATTTCGCATCGTGCACCTCAATAGGATATTCAGCATCTAGACTCATCTCTTGGGTATGTTTAATATAATTTAATTTGTATTAAGGAAAATGACTGTGCATCTTCTTTTACTAAATAGAGCTTTCAAATGAAATTTCTTGCGTATGCGCATGTTGGACAAAATTTAGCTTTTTTATTACGTATTGTAGCGTAAATTCTCTAGAATTTTGTATAAGAGTTTCTAAATTTTGTTGTAGGTCAGGAGGGTTAAATTAAAATATATTAACGATTTGAGATATGAATGATTATCTCTTCTTGCCTAGAATCGTCTCGGTGGAGAAACCGTCTCCGTTTTTTTATAGAATTCTAGCCACAACATGTAGAGTTGCGGAACACAACGCTGCACTTAGTCTACGAGTGGGGATATGCCAATAATTAATTCCATCGAGTATGAATCAAATCAATAATCGTCCCGTTTGCACTCAGCGGTAATTTATATAAAAAAAAGTTATACTTTTATACTTTTTTGGAAGTAAAACAAAGCAAACATCAATAATTGAACTAGAAAGTATTTCTCATTAACTTTTTGTATCTGTACAGTCTAAAGTAAAGGGTAATAAAGAAATAAACAGTGAGAATATAAACTTTTGAAAATTCTTTTTAATTTCAAATTCAATAAATACATTTTTACTGTTAACAAGCATTCTTTTATATTGTATCTTTTTTATATTGTATAACGGACCCTTTTTAGGATTACTTCCGTGTTGTTCCGTGCCTGATTACAGCTCGCACTTGACCGATTTTGTATTATAAAGCTAAAATTTTGCGCTTTGGGATAGGCAGACAGAGTTACGCTACGTATTAAGTAGCGGAAGTAAACGCCACTATGTCTCTACCAGACCGGAGTAGTAATGGCAATGACGACCATCACGTTGGCAATCAGATACTGTACTGCGATGAGCTCGGTCTATAGGAAAAAGGAGTGCTATACATTACTGTCCTCTTTATCCTTCCTTCCTTCCTCTCCTTCTCCTAGTCCTTCGGGGGTACCTCATATGTTTAACGTAATCTTTCTACAGTATTACCTATGGAAAATCCACAAAGCTGTATTCTACTTATTTCGGATAATTTACAGGAACATAATTTTGACGTTGTTTTCCTTAAGAAATGGTCGATTTATTTATTTAGAGGATGCAACAAGGACCTAGTTACGTTCTAACCTTTCCAACCAAAGACAAAAAAATTGCGTACTACGTGCTTTGTCTAATAATACAGAACTATGAATGGGAATTTCCGTTCAAATGTTGAAATTAAATAATTTCACACGATTTAGACAGAAGGAATAGATAGAAGGTACATAGTGTTAAGATACTTTGATCCCCACTGTTATCCCAATTTTCAAGAAAATATGCGTTAAGTGGTGAAACTCTCTCGTTTTGTCATCTTACCAGGGAGGAAATATTTTATTTCTCTGAGTGGAAATCGAACCCGCGACCGCCGCGTTTACAGTAAGTAGGTCGGCCAGCTATTCTATCGTAAATGATTTCATTTAAACTAATAACAATTGCAAGTGTCAAAAGCCAGCAATCACAGTCGAGGAGATCTAGTTCCTTATAAGGAGATTGCGTAAGTGCACTTTAGTTTGCATTTCCGTGTGCGTCAATACGTTTGTGCAAGTATTGAAAAAGGCACCATTCACCGAAGTTTACATTTTTGTTGTGAAAAACAACGTTATTTTTGGTATATTTTTTTGGTTAATGTCATATTT
Source organism: Dione juno (assembly GCA_037127375.1). Taxonomy (NCBI): domain Eukaryota; kingdom Metazoa; phylum Arthropoda; class Insecta; order Lepidoptera; family Nymphalidae; genus Dione; species Dione juno. The sequence goes on from JAXRJS010000051.1 coordinate 303,483, forward strand.
TTTAATATGTATGTATGTATTATGAATGTAAGTACGTCTGTCTATTTTATAGCAGTAAGTAGTTGTTAGTTAGTTATAAGTACATAGTTAGGTTAGGTACATAGGAAGTGTTTATATTTACTATATATATAGAGTAAGGTTTCTTGAGTTTAATTTTATTTAAGTGGGTAAGTTTAAAATTTTAATTATCTTTAAATGTCTAGGAGGAAAAAAATATTATTTACTTTTCTTTGCCAAGATCTGCAAGTTAATTAAAATACATCCCACCATTTCATTTAGAGTACAATAAAATTTATAGCGCACATTTTGTTTAGCTTTACATATATGACTCACATATCCCACATAGCCAGAGAGAACGGAGCGCCAAGCGCTACGGTCCCTACATACCTCTTTCACCTCGTCCACTGACATTAATCTCTTCATACATACCCTCCGGGATGTCCTCATACTTTTTACGTAACCTTCCTCCAGTATCTTCGACACTGTGTTCGCGAAGGTCAACTGAGGTCTCCCTCCCTCCTCTCTTACCCTACTCTAGTTACTTTTAACGTTTTCCGTTCAAATTCGAGACTTTGCGTGTTGAGCAACTTAATAACCAACTAAATGTACCAAAACAAGCCACAACAAACGTTTACAATCAAACATAAAATAAAATATTAAGAAAATGAAACTTGGCCCAAACAAAACCGCTAACAAAACATAATTTGTATAAATGAAAAAGTCGTAAATAAATGTTATCTTGTATTATTACATACTCATATATGTACTTAATACATATACCAATATTAAACCAGTTTAAAAATTAATTGGCAGTTAAATGTAACAATCGAGCTGTCTTTATTTTAGGCGGAATACTTCACCTGCGCCTGAGGCTGTAAATAAAGTATATAAGTCTTAAAAACAATTAAAAATGTATAAATTATAAGATCAATCGAGCTTGTTTTGTTTTTTACATGAAAAATCAACTTGTATACATAATATTTCGAGCCTTGCATTGATTTTTTTTTATTTATAGTCATATTACACGACATTCTGCGATTATTATTTTTTTTTATAATATGAAAATGTTTAATTTAATTTATCAATAGTAGCTCTGGAATGGCAAACGTTGAAAAAATGGCAAGCGTTGAGTTCCGCCACTCAATACGTCTTGAATTCGGGCGAAAACAGGAGAACGTAGTGTTTTGACACTAGATTCTCTCCACATTTTCCATTTTGTTTGGATAAGAGTAAAGTTGCTTTCTTTAGGTAATATACATGTAAATATTCCCGGTAGTCTCTCACCAGAGAGCTCGAGAGAGACAGAGAGAGAGAGAGAGAGAGAGAGAGAGAGAGTGAGTGAGTGAAAAAGAAAAAAGAATATTGTAATTTCAAGTGTTAAAAAAACATAATTTGTTCTACTGTATCTAGTATCTAGTATTTGTAGCCTTTTGATAAAAAAAAAACCTATACATTTATAAATGGCAACATTCTTGCATTTAATAAGCAATTTATGAAAGTTGACAGCCGCTATACATTGTGGCAATAATAAAGTCATTTGGTTCGAGTCGTTCCATTAATGAAATTGTATGTAAAAAATTAGCAAAGTATAAAGGCTATCGAGATCACCGTTAGCGTTAAAACGACTTTTTGCAAACTTATTTTTCAAATTCAGTTCAGTCATAATGTTAATAAAAAACAGGTAGACAACTAACTGGTAATAGGTTTACGATATCAACACGTTTTTAACTATTCATGAAATATTTATATTTAATGGGTTTTTTTTTTTATTTTTGAGGACCGTCGTGGCGCAGAGGCATAGCCTCTGTTTGTAAACGCGCCGGTTTGTGGGTTCGCCCAATCGGGGAGAATGAATAATTTCATTTTCTTCGATCTGGTAACAAGGCAAAGTGCGTTGAGCGGTGTTGAGTTCCGCCACTCAACACGCAATGCCTCTAAAAGGCGGAAAGCGGGGAACCGAGTGTCTTAACACTAGGTTCCTACGGTTCCTACGGTTCCCTCTGCCTACCACGCTATATCCCCTATAAAACATTGGAACCTGGAGAGGGAATCTAGAGTATTCATACTAATTTTCCATATATTGCGAGCTGACTGGCTGAATTTACCCCTGCGTTTGATCTATCATAGCCAGAAAAAGAATATAATTTTAATTTAATCATATTCCAGAGTATGAATCGAACCTTGAGCCACAGCGACACGAATGGCATAGAATGATAGGCCTAATGTATGCAATAAAATTGATATCATATTATAAATATAATACATTTGTACAGTTGTTTTTCGATGATGTTTAAAGAAATAACCTATATGGAATAATCTAAGGACAAAGTTTACTGCTTCAGAACGTAAAATCATTATGTATACAAAAAAATTAACAGTATAATAAATTTATCCCCCGGGGAACAGGATTTATGTTCGATTCCCGCTCTGGTCAATATATTATTTTCATTTTTACACACTAGTCAGGCAATGAATGTTATACGCAGAATACAGTGTGAATTGAAACTGAATCTTAATAAGTTATACCAAAAAAAAATATTGTTATAATAATCTGATAGCTACGCCAGTGTAATAGCATAATTTGCTACAGATTATTCTGATCAATTTACTGATATTTAAAATCCACTTGGTTGATAAAAAGACAAGTATACAAAATGTAATAAACGTTAACTGTGTTTATATACTGAAAAAAACAAATATACCAACTAAATTATTACATAAATATATGAAATAGTTTATGTATATCTATTTCTCTTATATATGTATATATATATATATATATATATATATATATATATATATATATATATATATATATATATATATATATATATATATATATATATATATATATATTATAGACAAATTTTCCATTACTCATTGACTGACAGACGAACTACGCATACCTGAAGGAGAGTGTAGGGATGCTAATATTTTTCTGAACTTTTTGAACTTTATAGTTTTCTAAAGCTTTCAAAAGTTCAATCACGTACCTAATTTCTTAAATAATAATAACTTAAACAATGGTCAAGTACTCGTAACAAAGACTTACTTGCACATATTCTTAACTTTACTTTAGCAAAACTAAGCTTTAATTTAATTTCTCCTTTCTTCATAGGGGATTATTCACTCTCGGGAATAGGCCGTTATGTATTTATGTATGGAATTTCCTTATATACATTCTTACATCATGGTCACGATTCGGAAAACGTAGCGTAAGCAGGCCCCCCACGAGGATTACTGATGACCTGGTGAAGTTCGCTGGAATCCGATATATGAAGGCGGCCCAGAGTCGGATTTTATGGCGCTCAATGCGGGAACCTTTGTTCAGCAGTGGACGTCTCCCGGCTGATGATAATGATGAAAAACTTATTACTCCGTACTCCGTATATATGCAGGTAGTTAAGTGTTAAATCACTCCGTTCTCCACTTTTCATTATTTTTTTCTTATATTCAAACTTACGTGTCAAATGTAAAGAAAACTTACTTGTATTCTTAGCTTTCAAAAGCTCTAGCTTAATTTCTTCATTGGCACGTTAGCGACGCTCGCTGGCTCTATTCCAAGGTGCGTGATGAATTTATGTGCGTGACCAAAGTAACGTTATTGCACTTGCTTTCCGATTAAAATTTGAAGAAGCTTTTGATTTATGTTGCCGGAAGTGGATTTTAAGAGTAGAAATGTATTAAAATTTGCTTTGTGCGAAAATAATGTGATTTAAAATTGGTAAGACTTTAATTTTCAGCTTTAAAACTGTTTTTATGTATCTTTTGGATTTTGTGGTTTGGAGAGATATAATTGATGATATTATAATTTCCATATAAGAGGCCATCGACATATATATGTATGTATATATATATATATATATACGGGCGTTGAGTTCCGTCAACCAACACGAACGTCACAAATTTGGAATACACATTTAATATGTTTTATTTTATATGTTAAATTCAGCCAGAAAGTGTAGTTCCGTTACGTTATCTCTGCCTTCCGTAATATAAGGAAGAAAAAAGGTGTAAGGTGTAAATACATTAAAAAGTAAAAATATATAATTTTTTTATTTTAACTTACACAATACTGAAATTGAAATTTTGCATTTTTATTAAATCCACAGCTAAAGAAGTAAATTATGCAATTCTTAAATATAAAAACGTAAACTTTTAATACATATCTTGACGAAAAATAAAAAAAAACGCGAGCAACGCTGTGCGAAGAAAACTAGTCAAAAATACAACAACTTCATTAGTGAATTCGAATACCAAGCCATCGTATATCGTCCGAAAACCACAACTAATATTAAGTTATACTCGTAATTTATAAGAAATAATCGTAACAGCTATGCAATTAACAATTGCGTATCTGATAATAGCTCGGGGAGTCGTTGCTGTGTCTATAAATCCGTCAATGGTTGGAAATTTGCCAGAACTCGCTAAGCGCCTGTGATGACTATCACAGTGAATGTATATCTATATCTATATATGTATGTCATTGTTTTATATTCATGCGCATGAAGAGAGAACGGAGTGATACATCTCTCCACTTTTCAGTTGCTTTAACTTAATAGAGCTAGATAATTTAATAGAGATTTTTTTAACAAACTAGAAAAAACGAAAAAAACAGTAAACCAATTATGATTTCGTATTTTTTTTATTTGACTTGTATTAATTACTTACTTATAGAAGAGTATAATGAGATGAAAGTTTTCTCATTTGAAAGTCTTAACACTTGTTTTAGAGCTAAGAAAGTATATTGACTTCAAATATTGACTTCATCGTGCATAGAGAAGAGAGTGTTGAGACACTCAAATCTCCACTTCCCGCCAAAATGTGCAACATTACGTGTTGAGTGGCGGAACTCAACGCCGCGTTTTGTTTTAGCAGAGCGAGGAAATGAAAATAATAAGTTTCCCAGAGTCGGATACGAACCTACATCCCAGAGGGTGTCTAGTCATCCCAGAGCTTTATTATCCCTATTAACAAGGAAGGGGCAGTGTTCAAGATTCTCTGAGAGCTCTGCATGTGGCCTTTTAGGACCTACAGAAGGCCTTTGTCTGTGTGCCACGTCATTGTATCTGGTGAGCGTTGCGATCCAAGGGGATCCCTGAAGCCTATATTGAGGTTATCAGTGATATGTACTACGACTCCGCTTCAGTGGTTAGGACCGCTGTTGGCGACACCAAGTCCTTCCCGATTACAGTAGGGGTTCAGCTCTTAGTCCGTTCTTATACAATGTAGTGCTGGATACTGTCTCGGCTCACACCCAGCCAGTAATGCCAGCCTCTGTGGCTGATGATATATATCGATGACATAGTATTCATCGGAGAGAACCGACTGATACTGGAGCGTTAAGTGAACGTGAGCCAGCCGTTAAGTCGGTGAAGTTCAGATACCTTGGATCTGTTATGCATGAGTCTAGAGGCATCGATCACGACATCCATGCCCGTATAAACTCTGCATGGGCCAAATGGAGGGAGGTCACTGGTGTTGTCTGCGATAGCAGAATACCGCCCAAGCTTAAGGGGCTGATATACAAGAGCATTATCCGACCGGTTCTTTTATACGGCAGCAAATGTTGGACAACATTATCTCGGCAAGCTCAGGAGCTTCACGTCACGGAGATAAAGATGCTGAGGTGAATATGTGGTGTTACGCGGTCCAACCGCATACGCAACACCGTAATCATTCGAGGTAGTCTTGAGGTCCGTGACGTAGCGGATAAGCTCTAACAGCGTCACCTGAGATGGTATGACCATGTTATGTGCCGACCTGAGAACTATGTCGTAAGGAAGTGCCTTGACATATCTGTCCCTGGAGTTAGACCACCCGGACGCCCAAGGAAGCGATGGCTGGATGTCGTGACGCAGGACGTGAGAGCCAATAAATTGTCCACTGAGGATGTTAAGGACCGTGCAAAGTGGAGTAAGCTTAGTCGGAAGGCAGACCGTGGCAAACGAATATTGCTAAGAATAATCGTTTAGCAATACAGAAGGCTATTTCTTAAATTTACTTATTACTTATAAAAAAAATAAAATTGCAAGTACATGCATTTTTTTGTAGCTACACTTCAAAAAAGAAACAGAATGCAGACTGGTTAAGTCGACATAGTTTGAAAATTATCAAACAAGTATTAGCAAGTTAAAATTATGAAGTAGGCATTTGGCGTGTTGTCTATTTACGCGAAACATAAATATCCAGTCTAATGCAGAGCGGACATGTGACTGAAATTGAATTAGCTTACATTTGTCGTTGTAACCACACGCACATTTAGATCAACATAATAATGTATAAATAACATACAAACTACACACTTTCATTGATTTAATATAATTCTTTTGCAAATTCACGATACAATGACCATAGAGAATCTAGAGTCAACACTCCATTCTCCGCTTTCCGAATCATTTTGCGCTCGAATTCGAGACATTACGTGTTATGGGACGGAACTAACCGCCGCATTTTGTTTTTTTTCTTGTTCAATTAATCTGTAGTTAAATACATTGAATGCAGAGGTAATGTAGTATTATGTCCCTCCGTTCTAAATTTTCCATTTAAATTTGTAAAACTTATTATATCATTTTCTTCTATAATAGAGAGAGACACACATTTGAAATTCCGAAATATTGTTAACAATATTGTGACAGAAGTAAATAGGATAGTATATGTAGAGTAAACAGGATAGCATAGGACGATGAAAACGGATAGCCAAATCCTACGGTTTTCAGTAAAAACAAAAATAATAATCTTAAAGTTAAAGTAGGTTTGTTGTAACCCGTCGTTTCATCGTATATTTTACAGCGAGGTGTTTATTCGCGCGACATAACTCTAACTTTGGCGTTACGCCAGACATGCGTTTATGGTTGCCATACTGAAGACAGACATACAAAAGAAATATATTTTTATATAAACTTATCTTTTACTTATGAAAATGTATAATGTAATCAGCAAGTACTCAGTACATTGGCGATGATTTTATACTCAATTTTCGAGACATTGCTCATTGAATGACGTATCTTAACGCCGCGTGGTAATATTTTGAATAGTTCTGTCTATAATTATCATTCAGAACATCTAAAAAAAAAATTAAATAGAACTCTACATATTTTGTAGGCGTGACGTTTGGCGGGAGGTTTCGTAGACCTCTCACAGTCAGTTTACATATTTCAAAAATTTGATCAAGTGAGTCCAAAGAACAATGTAACACCCAAATACAACCATTTTTAAATTACGTTTTTATAGCGTAATTTAAAAATGGTTCCAAAATATAATTACAAACCAACAAGCTACTTTACTGTATAGATACTCCTTTAATTTCCCATACAAAAGTAACATGATTAACGTTAATTCAGCCCGGTGTCCACGACGCGAGGCCACGGCTAATTTCCATCAAATCAAATTGTAATGCGCGCACAACGGCATCAATTAGAAGCAAACAGGGAACGTCAAAGTTGACCGTGCCGCCCTCTGGTGCAATTTTTTAAGGGGGCACCCCCTAGACTGTTTGGTGTCGCTTGCACCTCTATAGTGCTGGTCGCGAGAAATGACGGATAAACAGAATAAATAAACTTTATATATAATGTTAAGATAATGTAACTGATACATGTTTTATGTGAACATGGATTTACATACAATTGATTCAATAAATGTTTTAAAAAGTACTCCAAATACATAGATAGATTTGAAGCAGCTTCACATTGAGTAGAGATAGATAGATGATAGATAGATGGGATCTAGTGTTATCTGGACTCCACATCCCAATTTTTAAGACATTGAGTTATATTGAGTGGCGGTATTCATCGCCTTGCTTTCTCTACGAGAGGGCGGAAATGGAAATAATATAAATATAAGCATTCCCCCGTATAAGCATCCACGCCCGTCGTGCTTATAATCTAATACTGAGCAATAATACTAAAAAACCTTTAATATTCCATACAACAGCCAATCCTCTCCAACAGTTCACCGTGTCGGTTTTGACGTGGCGATTTTTTCCCGGCCGCATGTTTCGTTTATTTCGTTGCACACACGCGCTCGATCAGACGGCCGGATCGATCCAGCATCCATCAGAGAGCTTGTTATGTACCACACAACGATGTGGACTATATATTATAAGTATATATATATATATATATATATATATATATATATATATATATATATATATATATATATATATATATATATATATATATATATATATATATATATATATATAATTTGTTTTAAAAATAATTTTACAATTAAGTAGGCGAGGGTTCGATTAAGGCATTTCTAGTCAAATTTATACGATATTTATGGATCTTAATGCAAGGGCCGGATCGAGCTGTCCATTAGAGAAGCTTATAACCTACCATACTTCCACCTAGCCTGTATAGCCTGTATGGCTTTGTATAGGTACTGTACACCCTTTACAATGGAGCTGAAATACGAGTATACGTCATGAATTTGCACGCTTACTTACTTTTACAGAGGATTTTTTGGTACATATATTTGCCTGGTAATTCTATAAGGTAGCGTCCAACACTAGGTTTCCTCCGCCTACTCTGTATACAGCAGTTACCTATATGGTATAATGGTGAGTAAATTGTGTAATGCTAGACGAAATGTTTAGGGTTTGATGCTTGCTTGTCGTTACAACTTAGTTGTATATTCTATATGTAGCTGAAATGTGTATTGTTATACGTGTACTGTTATACGGATTTTATGGTATACTGTGTTTTGATGTACTGAATATTGAATCCGGTTCTGAAGGACTGGAATTGAAGGTTTCATTGTTAAAGACATTTTTTTTGCAATATTTATAAATATTTGTTCTGTACAAACAAGGAAAATTCTAGTCAATATACTGGTATATTTGCTTCTATGGCTCTTGTCACTTACATATCTGAAATCTTACACCTAAAAGACTTATTCTTCATTATCGGTCATCCCAATATAAATATATTATGATTAGTACGAAAAGCTTTCAACGCCTAAAAAGCATTGATATAAAATCCACTAAAAGCTCAAGATTTATGAATATTTAAGTAATAAGAATTATACAGATAAAAGCCAGGCCAGTCATTTTGGCTATTTAAGCTGTACAATCTAAACAAATACAATAGTAAATTCTGATTTCCTGTAATCTTTTTTGGATGTACAGTCTTATAACAGAAGTAGCTTTCAAATATCTCACAGCATTAGTCTAATGGGTAAAAGAAGACGAAGAAGAAGGTGCTTTCATCAGAATACAGAAGTGTCTTTTCAGTTTTAGCAGCTTTGTTAGGGCGGAATGCTTATTGTGAACTTTTACTGGGCTTCGTCTAAATTAAGAATCAAAATAAATTAAAGGGTTATAAGGCTTTTGTATCATATCTATGAACATTTCTGTAGATTATTATTTTAGTTAAAATGACGGCCGTGGTCGGCTATGACCGTTTGCGTGGTATAAACATCGTGGGTAGCGGCACACTCCTTCAGCGAGGCAGTGGTGTTTGAGGAGGAGGCAGCTGAATCGACGAGGGACATTGTCCCTACGCCATCCACCGTAAGCGATCGGGTCATTAAAAGCGTGGGGGCATAGTGTCAATAGTTACAATATTTGATAGACAGATATGGAGTCGAAGGATTATCATTTTGATATGTTAAAAAGCACTCCACACTTTTTTACAGTTCTTTTTTGGTTATTTAAACAAGGTATTCCTAATTCATTTTTTTAAAAACTAGTATGTGTTTTTATGTTTTAGTATGGTTCCTTATAAAAACGTGTATTTTTAGTTTGCTTAAACTTATATATAATTAATTCGATCTTTTTCAAATATTGCATTGTCATCAGTTCTCAATAACTATGCAAAGTATGACAAAGCTAATGGACTACAAAATAAGCTTTTTCTATACTAAAATGATCTCAAGTTACCTAAAGCTTTTTTTCCTACACTATGGTGCAGAAAACAAAGTATATGTATATATTCTTCACTCCATATATGTCAGACATTTAGAGATATTGAGTGCTGAAGGAAACAAAATACCAAAACACTGGCAACTCACAGACAAAATAAAAATATAAAAAATAAAAAAAGGGGATCCCTTAGTAAAATTTGATTCCACATACGTTATTTTTTAGTTTAGTTTTAATTTACGAAGTTATTAGTAGAAAGCTTAAAAGTTAGAAAAATTTAATTAAAATTTCATTTAGAAACCTAAAAAAGTAGGTTAATCATTACATAAGCTATTATGAGAAGGATTTTAAAAAGAATTTCATGTACCTATAGTTGTTGCTCTTTAAATATGACATTGTCTATGAAACAGTATATATAAATACATATATTTGGTAGATCGCATCTCACGCAGCCTTCGAGTTATAGTATTAAAAACAAAGGTAAAAATTAAACCCAAAAGTATCACATTCATAGAGAGACAGTACCATGGTATGCCATGTAATTTTTTTTATGCTTACCTTTTCACTAAGTGGCTTACGTACTTATAGTTGTACTTGCAAAAGTTATTTGTGGCTTGTAAAGTTTAAGTCATAGCGCTCTAGTGCACGCTATAATTCGAGCTCATCTATCACTTTGAAGGTAGACAAGTTCCACGTACTTTGTTCTGCCATATTGCAATAATTCAATTTACATAATTGAATTTCGTATAAATGTACACTGGATACAATATTTTTTTAATACGTTTGATATATATGTTAGGTTTTCTTGTGAAATAGCTTTTACCTGTAGCTTGAGTCTCGTGGTCAAATGGTCAAGTGTTTTTTATGTATGACAAGTCACCCATAGTTAATACACGAGGTAACTCTAATTGTGTAGTACCTACACAATGGTAGGTAGTAATGGCGGCAGTGGTAGTGGTAGTAGTGGGTTCCGTCAAAACTACGGCTGGCTTTTCTCTATAAATATACCGACAGATTCTGACAGATATATACTCTACAATATTAATTATTATTCAAGAGACACATAGTTAAGCTTAATGTTTACGTCCAAAATTAGCTATTAAATCACATCCTGTTCTCATATACATATTTCAAAATTTTTCTAGTCATCTTGGCGCTGTGGTATAGTGGTACTCGGAGGTACGAAAAATTTCCATTTCCTCGCTCCAGTAGACAATGGCGGCTTTGAGCTCTGGCACTCCATACGCAGTGTCGATTCGGGTTTTTTTTTAAGTTTCCCACTAACAGTTATCGGACGTGCAGTATTTAGTATATCGAAAACTCACTCTATTTTTTTTACATATTAGAAGTAGTAAAAGTATGCTGCTGCTATGCTGTACTATTACATTTACAAAGTGTGGCGTTTGGTTCCGCAACTCGACACGTAGTGTCTTAAACTTGGGCGAAACGCGAAATACGGAATGTTTTAACTCTCTGCTTATTATGCTTTATGTGGGAAAGAACGTGAAGCTGAAAAACAACGATAACTTCACTTAAATTATCTATCTCAAACAAAGCTTTTTTTTTGTTGCACAACAAACTTCAAATTTCCTACCAATCATAAAAAGCTCACCAAAACACCGTATTTATTTAACCAAACTATAACGATACAAAAGTAAAAAGATTTCCCCATATAACTACACAGTACATGCATATACATATAGAAATAAAAACTAAAAAGTTGTTATTACATACGAGTGCCGAAAAACGTATACAAAATGAACGCTGGATGAAAAAGTGTTCCTGTCAAAAAATAGTAACAGGAATAATTATCGTGAACATTGCATTAATCAAATTCTGCGCACGGCTATCGAAGGGGGGGTGGGGGGTGGTGGCGGTCGAATGGAGTGGCGAGGGCGAAAAAACGCTGAAAAAGACAGCCTATGGTGGATTGTATTCTGGGATGTGTCTTAGGATTAATGTTGTATATAAATATATTTGGTAAAATGAATTGTATGCAAGTTAAAGTATCTTTAGATTAGATAGTAAATATATCTAGTGTTAGTTAGCTTATTGTTATTTGGAGATGTTTTTGTTTTTTTTATAAACGACAAATATTTTTACGATATTTACTTAAGTACCTGGTATAAGTCAAGTCTTGATTTTCCACATACATTTTTAAAGGCGTACTTCAAAAGTTCTACATTCTAATTAGCTAGATGTCATTCAAAATCTTTATTCATACAATATTTAATACATAGATAATACAGATAATATATTAAATAAATTAAACTAACCATATTTATTAACCACGAAACATAATGAAAAAAGCCATTCAACGACCAAATATGAATACTTAAATAAAAATTTAACTTCTTCATATCTTGAGACACCAACTCTATGGCACGTTCCCTCATGCAGCCTGCAGCCATCAGAGTACCTAGCTACAAAAAATGCCTGCGCCACTGCGGGGCGCGGCGCATTCATTAATTGCTAATTTACAGATCGCTGTGTGAGCCGCACTTACACTGGGATGTGAGCCTTATTATATGTGGATTGATTTTTTACAAATAACGTTTAACGAATCGGATACCGCAGCTTCGTCCGCGTGGACTTTGAAATTGTGAATTCCAGTTTTATCCATTTCTGAAGGTATTTCGAGATATCTTCTCTAGTACTCTTGGTAGTACCTAACATATAGTTTAAGTGTCAAAATTCAAATTTCTACGTCCTGTAGTTTTGGTTGTGCAGTGTGTGTCAATTTATTAATTCTTTCATCTAAAGTGTCGATGTTCACTTTGAACATGCCTGTTTACGTAAAACGCTTACATTTCATTATGGAGGTGACCCATTCTTAACTTTTGAGTATCTTTTTTATTTTAACTTCACGTTTTATCCTGCATATAGCAGGATATGTAGAGATATCAGTAGTGTTAAGACACTCAGTTCTCCACTTTGCCCCCAAATTCGAGACACCGTCCTTTACATGACAGAACTCAGTCCTATTCTTCACACAATAGTGGGAATTGAACCTTCAAACATCGCGTTTACAATCAGACGCTGACCCTCTGCATCACAATGACGCCATTAAAAGATATTGCCTGATCTTAGAAGTTAAAAAAAATAGAGCACTAGATATATGTTTCTAATTTTTGCTATATGAATACATGTGATGTGGTAGTACTTCTCACATAAATTATTTTACGTAATCATATATTTTACATTATTAAGCTAGAGACTACGTTGTCCTCTCGTTTCAGTTAGACTCGAATAAATTGGCAATTCAATTTATTGTTTTAATACAGTAATTTATTGTAATCATAGCCTTATGATAGAGATAAATAAATAAATAAATAAATAAATAAATAAAAATAACAATACCCAACAAGGCATAATTAAAATTAAAATAAATGGCAAGTAGATTAAAAACCAAATTCTCCAATACAATACAATACAATACAATTAAAAATTTAAATTACATATTTTATATAAAAATTTCAAGTATAATCAAAACTGAGGTAGACATTGATAGGTTCTACAGTATCCATACACGATTAACAAAACTAGCCTTACTGAAGGCTTTTGTTTGGAAAATTCTATTATTTGAAGAAACATTGACAAGCTTGTATGAGTTATTGAGGATCGTCAAATTGAATAATGCTTGAAAAGCAAAAGGAACACGATATTGTATGTATGTATGTATGTATGTATGTATACATACATAAATCTGAAGTATCCATCGTTGCTAATTGGATTAGAAGGCGTATGAAAAATTCGTATACGAAAATATTAATAGAGGGCATATATTTGATTTTTTTTGCTTCTCATTAAGGCCGAGGGAGGTTTTAGTTTTTGCAATGTAACTACTATGAACGTATGTTTTTTTTTTTTGCTATATAATATATATGAAGTTAATTTTCTTAGGAAAATGCTTGTTTTGTTAGAGTACTACTGTCAATAATGCTTTGTTGAATTTTACAGCTGTTTTATTGAATAATATAACCAAAAACACTCTCCATTATTCACTTTTAGCCCGAATATAAGAAATCTGACTATAAGTAAGATGCCACTCGGGCTTGAATGGGTGGAAACGTTTAATTAGTTTAATTTTTCTCACTCTGGTAATAAGACAGAGCGCGGCGTTGAGTTCCGCCACTCAACACGGAAAGCAAAGAACGCAGTGTATTAACACTAAGTCCCTCTGCCTCCACTGATATATGCAAAATAAAAAAAATTAAGTAACTTATTATTCTAATGTTTACTTTTACGAATTCCTCGTACATATGCATATTTTAATTTCCTTTAAAATTCCACTTAAAATTTCAACTAAAACAATACATTTAAGCCACAACGTTCCGATACGAGCTGTAATGGAGAACTCATCCATCACGCGGTATATCAATCTTGCGAGACGAGCTCCTGCCGCGCGATGCTCTCCTGGTACTTTGCTGCAGTTTGCTTCCAGCGTTTTTGTTATTATAAAAAATCTATTTCCATTTTGTGGAGTTCGTTTTTAATAATTATTTTAATAATTCGAAAGATCCCTTGAACTTAGCTCTATAGGTTTGTGAAGAAAAAGGATTGCATATAAAATTTATTAATATATATCATCTACTGTGTTAAAATAACGTGCGGCGTTGAGTTACGCCGAATAATACGCAGGCAGAGGAAAAAGGAGGAAAATGATGAATAGATCGTCCTAACACAAGCATTTTTCTTAACCTACCCTGCTATATCTGAGAGTGAATTAATACTAAAACTAACTCATTTTTACACACTTCGCTTTTTCACTTTCGCTTTGTATTCGCTTCTTGTAGGTAAGTGCGGCAGAAAAAAAAAACCAAAGGAGTTAAATAAAGTTATTTATTATATCAACATGCTATATAACAACACTAGACAAACACATACACACACACATACATGTAAATACACATACATAAAATTTAAAAAAAAAATTAATCGGTAGAAAATATTAATAAATTGAGTCAAAAACTAAATGCAATCTGATATATGTATCGAGTATACCATACCATAATGACGTCATTAGTCAACACTTTTATAGTACCTACTGCCTAAAATGTTTATAATGAACCGACGGCATGTTATTTTTAACAAGAATGCCTTTTTTCTTTTTTATCATTTTCATCTAAAATTATGTAAAGGAATGTAAAATTATTTACACTAAATAAAAAAAAAATGTAGTGGTAAATAATTAAACCTTTGGTCTGTATACCGCATACAGAGTAGCTTAGCATAGAGAACTTAGTGTCAAATGCTCCGCTCTCTCCTTCCAGTTCAAATTGGAGACAGAGGCAGAGCTCATCCCTGTACTTCTTTCCGGAACGGGTGACCAGAATAGTTTTGTGTACAATAGTTTAGCATTTGTTTTCTTTTTTCTTATGTTTAGAATAGTTTGAATAAAACTTATTTAAAGGCTTATATTTTTGTATGATACATTTTTTTTGGAGTCTTGTGATCACAGTTTACTGCAAAGGAAACGTCGTTTAGAAACGTCGATTATCCTAAAACTTTGGGTTAAAAAAATTTCATTTAAAGTCGCTAAATCGCTAAAATCAATCAATGATTTTTGAACAGCTTTCTAAGTTTTTTTGCATTAATAAATTGTAGTATTGGATTCATTTAATATTTCTAAGCAGACTGAATATAGAGAAAGGAAAAAGCTTTTTGTACAGTGAAAAAAAATAAACTTTTTAGTTGAATTGACAAAAAATAAAGAATCTAGTTAATATTATAAAATCCTTTAGGTACACATGTAACGCGATGTTATGAAAAGTAAAAATAATGATACGTTCAATTTAAATATGTCTACATTTTCTATTTTAATAACGTACAGTCAACGAAATAATTTTAGATTCTTCTGTCATTTATATAAAGCAATTAATTTTATTTAAAGGCTTGTAAAGTTTATATTAGTAATTTTTTTGTTATTTTTTGAGTTTATCTATATATTTTATATACTATCAGCCAGGTTATACATATACAGTATGCTATATTATTAGGGTATTATTAGACCCTCTGGACGTCCAAGCGATGGCTGGATGGCATTGTGCAGGACATGATAAGCATTGGACTGACTACTGGCAATAAAGGCCGAGCTTGGTGTGAAGCAGATCAATATGACTATATAGGAGGTTCTTATTTATTTTTTGTTAATATCATCCAAAATAATTGACACTATGTTTAATGGGTGCCCTGAAACCTGCATGTGGGTCACCGGGTATTAGTCTGAGCTTCTCTACCTACAACTCGATGGGCCAAGCTGGTGACACCACTAGCTTGGTGAATCTATGGAATACTTATTAGTTTATTCTTATATAGAAGTAGTAAACAATCTTCTCTAGAATACAATTGTATTCTTTACTATAAGAATAGAGTAAGTCAGTCAGGTGTTTTTAGGCCCTGAGTAAATGTGTCCGTGTGTACTGTTAATGACCGGAGTCTCGTTATAAAGCATCTGGGTCGCCTCTCAGAAGTAAGAAAGGCGATAAGTGTTTACACAGTGCTGAGTAAAAACTGAAGGAAATTTTAACGACGAGAGCACAATATATTTCATACCTTACATTCAAAATGTCAAGAAAGAATTTTGTGTTCTACTCTTTCTCTTTTCAAAACAAGCTTAAATGTAAAATTTTTGTTTGAAAAGCTCTTTCATTTATCAAACAATATAAAAAAGCTTCGCTTGTTAATGTCATGTATTAAAATTATTTTGTAATTTTGAATGTATATATATATATATATATATATATATATATATATATATATATATATATATATATATATATATACATATATATATATATTTAAAATATATGATAAATTATAGCCTTGTTATATTATGTTATGTTAATTATTCATAGCTCGAGTAAGTACATCCAGAGGATAGCATTCATTATTTGAGTTACTATTACTTGACTTTACTATTATACTTACTATTATTTGACTTTCATGTAAACATAAATACCAATATAATAGTATTATAAAATAATAAAGTATAATGTATATGTAGTAAAGGTCAACTGTTAAGTTTCTAGCCCATTCTTCTCAGCAGAACTGCCCTCTAAGCTGGTGGTAGCGACATGTTCATTCCATAATTCAAAAGTGGTTGTAAGAGTCGAACCTTGAATTCGAATTTTGAATATAGATGTGCAACAAGGTTATTTAATGACTTTTAGTTAATCCACACTAATGATAGAAAAAATAATTAAAAAAAAATTTCAATTTTTAAAAAAAGTACATAAAAATTATCTCACTGAAAGCACCGAGATTATAAAAAATTAATATGTTTGTAATGTTTGTAATTTTTATGTTTTAAGTATACCATAAGGTCTATAAACTATTGTAAACGAAAATTATCAATGAAAAATGAATATATACTAGTTTAGCTCAAGCGGGTGAAGCCGCGGGCGGGTCGCTTGTTATTTTATATATCAATGTATCCTTGGTATATAACATTGCCTTCATAAAATATAAATATTTATTACATATATGTCTATGACCGTTGAATGAATGAATGAACAAAATTAGTTTAGCACAGGTGTGCTACTTGATAGACATTTTGATTACAAGCACACACACACAAAATATCTTTGATTCGAACCCACGAACACTGAATGTGGTATGACAGCGCACCATGATAGCGTAGAAATTTATTTATTTAATATTCAAATCGTAATATCGAGTTATGATCCCCGGCAAATAACTATTTAATCGCTCCACAGCATTCCCAGGACATTCTACATGACGGGTCAAGTGAACGATAAAAATCAAAGGAGTTATTCATAAATAATAATTTACACCAAAACGATACTTAAAAATACACATATAAAACCCATAATCGGATAAATAGGTAACATCCTAATATTATCCTTGTTCGCAGGTCGTGACTGTCAAACGGATGGGTGGCAGTTCGAATTTCGGCTCTAGTATATGTAGAGAGGAGTGTTTTTTGTTTGTTATGTACAGAAGTAGCCAGGTCGCCAGATGAGGGTGGAATCTCACAAAAAGTTGTCTGACCGGTTGCTTCGGTCGGTTCGCAACCGATTCCAACTCGTATAGAATCAGATGCCCTAATAATATATTCATAATTTTTTTTCTATAATGTACTCGTGCGCTTTGCTGGGGTGGACTATGGTGGTGGATATCTTATTTTAAGCTAATACAATCTTTGTACAGCGTTTTAAAATGAAAAAGCTGTTTGGTACAAAAGCCAATAAAGTCCAAAGGCATACTCTATGTGTGACTAGACTACATATAATTAACATCGTTAGTACTGGTATTATAACATACTAAAATTACATATTAACACGTCTGAGTTTTTCTTAATACATATAAGATATAGCTGAGGATATATATATATATATATATATATATATATATATATATATATATATATATATATATATATATATATACATATATATGCATATATAACTTTTTCTTGTTCAAGCACAGACAGTGTCTGACTAACGGAGACGGTAGTAGGTTCGATGCACATTTGGGGGAAAAAGTTATTCGCCGCTCTAGAAAGAGAAGTCTCGCGAATAGAAAGTGGACAACTGATCCTAATACTAGATTCCGGAAAACCAACTAACACCTACAAGCAATGCTATATTAAACAATAAATACTCTCGCCCTTTTTTTCTTAGCGTATATGGCTTATAATAAAATGAATGTTAAATTGGGAAATAATCTTTTAATTAATTATATACTGGATGGCATACGATAATTGAATTTGAACGATTACAAAAAATATTTGTTACAATTTTTAGAAACACGCAGACTTCACGGGAACAGCCCCGCATGCACCAGGGTAAGCAGAGACTGGATAGTGTCAATACCTCCGAACTCCGCTCTCCGCTCTCCGCTTTCCAATCGAACTCCATACATTTCTTGGTGAGTGGCAGAATTAAGCGCAGTCCTTTATATTGCCAGAGCGGAGAAAAAAGCTAATTTCCTCGAACCACCGGCTAGTCATAAGTTGCAGAGAAGGTACGAAGAAGAAGAAGTAACGAAGTAACACAATTTTATGATTTCACAATATATGAAGTAATAAATAGGTTTGTAAAGGCAACCTAGTGTTACGACAATAGACACTCCATTCTCCGCTTTCCGCCTATCGAGACGTTGCGTGTTGAGTGGCGGAACTCAACGCCGCTTTAACTGGTTACCAGAGCGTGTAACTGAGCCTCTATGACCCTCACTATATTGTTATTAAACATGATTTCAGATATAAAACAAATCGTAACAAAATAATAAAAGCTTTAAGCAATCATTGTAATATATTACAATATTACATTATGACAAATTAAGATAAGTAAATATGAAAAAGTTCACATTTCAACCTCAATACAACCTCATTTTATGAGTCAAGTTCGATAATAACGTAATCAATGATCAATAAATGATATGAACAAGTGACATTGTTCAATTAAGATAAAATAACATATTTTTTTATATTATTTATATTTTTTTATATTCATAATCAATAATTAAAAATTGAGGTAAATTAAGGTATATTTTTTAATATATTGTACACTTAGTTTTATGTAATTTAAGATATTTATTTAAAAAAAAAAAAAACATGTATTAACTAACAAGCGATATATAAGCGGTATATGTAAAATTATAATATTAAATGAAATTGTAATTAATGCAATTGTGATTATATTTTTTGTTTTCTTATTTACCCACTTTTACCTGAGTCCATTTTGGTGCAGCGCTAAAGGATTAAATGAATAATAAATGATTTTGGATTATACTTCCATATAGAGGAATACAATAATTCCATACACCAGCTCTGGCAGGCAAAGTGCGGCGTTCAGTTACGCCCCTCAAAACGAAATACAAGATTTGAATCTACAACCAACATTCAATTAAACATGTCCCAGCAACATAACAATGGCACAGACATAGAATATAATACATATAAAATACAAATTTACATAACTAGATCTAGCCAAATTTACTTTCTAGATCTGTACACACATAAATCTAGGCACCAAGTCTTAATCTAGGTAAACATGAGCGGAAGGCGTGCAGGGGTCAGCGCAGTCACTCGCCCGACCTTCGCCAGTTCAATATCAAGGCGGTGTGACTGTCATAGCCTTTTTGCGGCTAGATTACGTGTTTATATTATAATTAAGTGCTTATTGAAATGGGCGCAATCGAAAAAGGCTTTAATTTATTTTAATTTTTTAAGGCTTTATTCTTCTTATATATCAAGGAAAACAAAGAGAATCTAGAGTTAGGCCAATTTGTTCTCCGTTTTCCTACCACAATCGAGACACTCCATGTTAAGTGGCGAATCTAAGTCCCTCAAGTGCGGATCGAACCCACAATTATCGCAAGAAGTCAAATGCTATTCCACTGTACCACGATCTCAATGACAACAATATAGTGCATAGTTCCTTTGAAAGAGTTTTAAAAGAGACGTAAGGTTATTAATTATCATAAATCAAAACCTAATATGAAATAAAGATCTAAGAAACTAATTTTAAGTTTCAAATAATAAGAAATCAATTTGAATTTTTTTACAATTTTATTTTTAAAATGACCAAGCTTTTCATATGATATGCAACATACTTTGCAAGTGTTCGTGTGATGTATAAAGGAACCCGTTCCTTGCATAAACATTCTCAATTAAATATTGACTAGTTTCACTTTTAAATGTAAGAACATAATTTATCATAATATATACATGTACATATATTATATATCATGTAGCTTTATCTTAACTAATTTAAGGTTATTAAAATAAACTCTACCAGTTTTTAGATTTGCAGTAGGAAGGAAATAACTAAGATTTAAATATATAACATAGATTTCAAGTTCGTGAGGTAGTTCTGGCTGTAAGTACAGTGGGTTCTACCGAAGTGATTAACGTGATATTATATAGTATTGCGTGTCTCGATAAATGGAGTATGGAAAAGTAAAATAAATTTTCAATTTGAACAAGTTCTTCTGTTGAAACTCTTCAGTTTTATAACATTAGTATAGATATTTTAAGTTATTTTACTACTATTTTATTTGGTTTTGTATCGTTAATAATATTCCACTTTTGATTGTTCTTCAAATTAGTAATAATTTGTTTTAATCGGTACTAGAGGATCCGTTGACGCGTAAAATACGCGTTGCTATAGCAACGTGCATATCACTTTATACTTTTAGTATGTGTAATATTTTATTTATTAATTTAATATACTATATAAGCATTGTTATCGAAAAATATTAGCGTTCCACACTTCTCCTACACATAACCTATAAGTGTGGCAAATTTCATACTCCCCCATTCGCTCAATTGATATATATAATATTCTTTATTGTACAAAAAAAAACATAAGCGTAACAACATAAAAAAAGAAAAAGTAGTACATAAAGGTGGACTTATCCCTATAAGAGATCTCTTCCAGCCAACCTATGGTAGTGGATGAGTTTTTAAGCAGCGGGTAAGAATATAGTACAAATTATTCTATTCTATAATTAGAAATACATATATAATTAATTATAT
Source organism: Dione juno (assembly GCA_037127375.1). Classification (NCBI taxonomy): domain Eukaryota; kingdom Metazoa; phylum Arthropoda; class Insecta; order Lepidoptera; family Nymphalidae; genus Dione; species Dione juno. The sequence goes on from JAXRJS010000051.1 coordinate 324,857, forward strand.
GTCACACATAAATAAAACTTGATATATACAAATATGGAACTATAATATATACTAAATACTTACTTATTACAAATACATAAATATTCACAAACATATAAATACACCATACAAACATACATACATATACATATATACATATATATATATATATATATATATATATATATATATATATATATATATATATATATATATATATATATATATATATATATATATATATATAAATAAAAAAAACATAATACATACATACATAACTGAGCTGAAAATAAGGTTATCACATTGATGACTGTCTGAAAATCAACTTTAAATTTACTCGTTTTAAACTAGCGAGTAAGTGCTTTTTTAATTGACATTTAAAGGAAATGATGGTTGGACTATTTTGGATGGATTTAGGAAGTTGGTTCCACAG